>ONZQ02000016.1:0-52157 GCA_900312665.1 Cephalotrichum gorgonifer
AATAGTAATATTGTAGACTGACTATATAAAGGAACTTTATAAACAACTTATATCGGAATTAGAATTTATATAAGGACAAATGAAGAAGTTTACAGACTATATAAAGATTATAGGACTAACCTTAGAGGGGGGGAGCAAGGTTTATCTGCTCAGGAAGAATATAGGAGAATAGCACCTCAATATCAAGTCAGTATAATTAAATAAAAAACTTAACTTTAAGAAAATCAGATCTTTCAAAGTTAAATAGAAAGTCTCAGATAATAACTATAAGCTGGAGTTATCTGATATAAGGAGGATATATCCGGTATTCTATATTACACTTTTAGAACTAGTATATGATAATACTCTGACCGAGGACTCTATTAAGATACCTTTGGTAGAGGATAAATATAAAGTAGAGAAAATATTAGATTTACTAAATAATGATAATAGTATCAAGTACTTAGTCAAGTAGAAAAACTTTAGATATAAAGAAAATATATAGGAACTACTTAAGAATCTGGGAAATTTATAGATAAAACTTGATCAGTTCTATCAGCAGAATCTAAAGTAACTGTATTCTTAGGTACCTAAGAATCTAAGCTAAGAGTATCCCAGTCTACTATACTGAAATCACCAGTAAGCTAGAGTTTACTAATAGCCTGTTACCTATTAAGGATAGGATTGGCTAAGATCAGATTATCCTTTTCCTATATACCCTGCTTAAATAATTCAAAGTCTCTAGACTAAACTAATATTTCCTGCTTATATAGATAATCTAGATAGGTAAGGATTTCAGTAAGATAAGCAGAAGCCTCAGTAGCTTCTATCTCTGCTTACTTACAATCTTTTTGAAGTTTCTTTTATTTATTAAGAATATAAGTTACTAGGACAGTCAGGACAGTGCCTAAGGATAGAAATAATCTAGGAAAAAAAAAAACCTATACTGAGAAGCTATTATATTTCCATCGTAAGGCTTGTGATCCTTTATATAACCCTTATAGTACTAGGAGTGATCTTTACTATAAGGAAGTATATAATAAATTCACTTATTATAATAGTAATAAATATACAGTATTATCTTATAGCTGTTTAACTGAATAAAATCAATAAGAGATAACTTATAATAGTTATCAGATCAGGAAAGATATTTTGAGATATAAGATTACTGGATATAGTTGGATATGATAATTAGCAAGGAATATAAGGAGGAAAGGAGGAGAATATATAGGAAAATAGAAATAGAGGGAAATATAGTCTCTTTATAGGCCTTTAGGGACAAAGACTATAGGGAGGGGGAATTGTATTATGACTTGCCTTAATCCTACAGGTGCCCTTATATGAAACTACAGACTATATACTGATAAGTCAGTATGGAGGGGATGGGCGATAAAGGTGACTCTGTGAGAATCGCCCCGATTGCCCCGGATGGATTTACCATTAGCTGCGATAAGGTGACTAAGGTGACTATATGATAGTCACCTAGATCGCCCAGCAAGAATCCACTACTATATAAACATATAGTCATTATCATATAGCTAGTTATCTTTTCTGTCCTTAGACAGTAGTCAATCTACAGTTATTCTACAGACAGATACTCAGTTTACCTTGACAACAAGTCCCTTTCCTAAAGGTACTTATATGATACAACTACAACTTACACGATACTGTAATGTTCAGAACTCACTTCTTAACTGGAACCCCGGCCTCACAAACCCTTGTGAGCCTATTATGATTCAGATTGTAACAGTCTGCTACTGGGCTTCTTTATAAATAGTATAGATACTATAGCTACTAAGCTACTAGTATAGATAAATCCTCAGTCGATCAAGTCTATGATCATCTTCTGGAGGACTAGGAGTTCCTTATAGGATATATTATAGAGGGGTCTCTATAGGAGAGGTATTTTATTATTATCACTATCTTATATCAGATTTACTTTATAATTGCTATCAGGATAGTATAGAGATAACTTCTTAGCCTCCTCCTTTAAGAATAACTTTAGAAATTCTTTTAAAAATTCTTATAGGATAGTGATAGCAGGGTCTCTGCTTAGCTTCTGCTATAGAGCTTTATTGATATCTGCTAAGCTGATAGCTTATATCCAGCTTACAGTATTGATATAACCTCTCCTCAGCCTCCTCAGCCTCTTAATTTCTATATTGAATACTAACCTGATAATAAGGCAGGCAGTTTAGATCTCTTAGATCCAGGATAACTTTTCCTAGCTACTAAATCACAGCTTGATCTCCCTATACCGGTAGAGGAGTTACTGCTCCTTTACTAGATATACTATATTATTCTACTTATACTATAGCTTCTCTAAGAAGAGATCCTCTCCAAGGCCTAATACTATATAGATATAGATATCTTTAAGGAAACTACTTATATTACTTAAGAACTTAGTAATACTGATAGCCTCTACTATCTTATTATCTTCTATATAGCTATAGAGGAACTGCTTCTTCTAGTTAACTAATAGTAACTTAAGCTTCTTAAAGAGGGATTTACTAATCACTATATAATAATTATAGCTGATATTAATAAATATATTTATAAATCTATTATTAACTCTAATCTATATTAGTACTAGATTACTACTTATTTATAGCTTGAATACTTCCTATCCTTCTAAGTCTACTTATTCTAGCCTCGATATCCGATTTTATACTGAGGCTACTCTTTTTCTGATAATAAATCATCTTCCTTACTCCCTCCTTATAATTTCTCCTCCTCATCCTCACTATATTCACACCCTCTTCATATATAGGCAGTATAGGGGATATAAGGCTGGTAGCAGTATACTATAAGATATCCTATCTCCTAGCAGTTATAGTATTACTAGATCTCAGACTTCAATTGATACTTGATATCAGCATTATCATAGCTCCTTCCCCCACCCAGCCTACTTATTCCTGATATAGATATATCACCCTTATTATCTCAGACTTATAGACACCTCTCGGATTATTCAGTACAATAATACTGATTCTTTATAAGGCCTTTAAGCCTGCTAGAGACTTCCTAGGCCCTGAGGCTCTAAGCCTTATATTTAAGGGATATCTATACTGAGATAAGCTGACATTGTAGCTATATATTCAGTATACCCTCGAGGAATATAATCTTTATACTATCAGCCCAAGTACTATCTCCTGCCTGGATAAAGGTCTACTTAAACTAGAGGAGAAAATATATAAATAATTAATCCTCTCTTTATTACAGTATCCTCAGTATAGCTATAATATAGACAGTAATATTAGGATTATAGTATACTGAATTGAGATATTCTATAAACTTTATAGGATTATAGTCCCTATCATAGCTACCAGCTTTATAGAAGATCTTAGTGATTTTCCTGGATATAATATCCAAGTAGCTATCTATCAGATACTACTGCTTATATACTATAGGATAGAGATATATATCGAGAGATAGTTTATCATATATCTATTACTACTAAGTTAGATATTTATTATATTTTCTAGAGAACTTTAATAGACTTAGGAGAGATCTCGTTTATAGTAGGATCGATACTAGGTCTGATATCGGGGCTGGTAGGGATATAGTGATAGTTTCTACAAGGGGGATAGATAGGAGTAGAGTACTTGTTGCTTGAAAGAGATGATATAACTTGGCGATCTAGACCTATAGGGGCTATATAGAGGTATTAATCCCTTCCTAGATCTGAGATTATATCTATATCTCTTATACCCGGGTAGGCCTGTTTTCATCTATAGCTTACTACTATATCGATACTTCTTAGTTGATAGATCTTGAGATATATTATAGCTTAGCTAAGAGTTTATTTAACAGTTGGGGCTGAAAGTGTATATTATCTTAAGATAAGGGGAAAGGAGAAAGAGGAAGGTGCTGCCTAGCTGCTAGGGAGTGGCTAGATATAGGTTAGTATGGGGCCTGTATGCTCATGCTTTGAGTAGATATCTGTTTCAGTTAGGCATCTGGCAGATAGCACCAGATGCTGTATACTGATAACATTCAACAGGTTTTTGCCTGTAACACTCAGTAACATAGGTTTTCTTTCTTTCCTAAAGAAAAATCATTCTAATCTTTAGTCTAGCTATAGCCAACTCTGGAATAGATTATATAGATAGGGTTTCAAAAAGAGGAATGCGAATAATACATCATCAATGCAAAGCCGAACCGGTCCAGAGACGGCAACAAGGGGCGTGTTAAATAGCTCCTGTGTAGCACAATTTCAGTGTGGGCTTTTCAGTGTGGCAGTATTGCATTTCAGTGTGGCAGCTCAGCACAGGCTTTCAGTGCGGCAGTTCAGTGCGGGTTTTTAGTGTGGCATGGCACGAGTATTCGCCCGTGTGGGACCATTCGCCCGTGGATTACGTTACGTTATTTATTCTGCGGGGCTATTAAATTAATTATCAGCCGTTATATTGGAGCGGCTCTCGGGTCGGCAACTAGGCCGGTAGTTGATAGTGTTTAGAGCATTATTACCCGCTGCTTAGCTACGGCCATCAAGACTGGCGCTTGCGTATAAGACAAGATGCGGACCTTAGATATGGTAGTCACTACGTGTATCCGATCTTACTGCAACATTGAAATACTATTGCTAAGATGAAGCTACTATCGACCTTCTTCCTTCTCCTCGGTCTCACCATCGCCGCTCCCACTAGCGAGGCCCCAGTCGTGAACGATCTACCCTATCAATGCACATTGCCAGGTACCCTTGGGACATGTCAACATGGAATGTGCATAATCAAGGGGGAGGCGAAGTCATGTGGCGTATTCTCACCTGGAGTAAGCTAACCACATTCCAAGTCCTCGAGAACCTGCCCCAGCACATTGAGAAGTTTTATTCGTTTGCTGACGGGAATTGCAAAAGATTTGCGGGACTTGCTGTCTTGAGTCTTCCACGACATCTCTATTCGTTGGAGGTGGGGAACCGATTATTCTGGTAGGTACTTATCTAACGTCATCTACTATCCCCCTCCTTTAGTTGGGAATGAGAATCTGATAAGTGATATCTACAGTGTGAGCCATAGGGTTTTCTCTTAAGTTGATAGTCTTTAGCTTTCGATTCTCTGATGATAGAAAACAATAAACTACTCATACCTACATACCAGTACAGACATATTACTTTCGTACCGGGCCTCCGATCGTTCAGGATTTATATATCTCCTCCAGCATGCCTACCCCGGGTTCCCAAATCAACCTGTGTATAGATTGAATTGAAGTAGTGGGGCAGCGTGGGGCCTACAAAAGAAGACAGGGGCACAGGTTGATTTGCAAACTACTCGTCCAAATCTGAGCAACGCCTGTTATGAACACCGTGAAACCATCCTGCAAGTCCAAGCGAGTACTGTGACTGTCATTTCACAGCAACACGGCCGACTGTATCGAGCGCAGCCTCGAGAAAGATGGCCACCAGATATAGGGCTTTATCATCTTCCGGTGTACATACACCGATGATATAGTATGGGCACAGTGTATTGTGTCCCTACACCAGGAAGCGCGATGCACATTTGACTACTACAATGTGCCCGATATCCTCGTATATTGAAGATGACGGTGGTGGGAGACTGCGAGGTGCTTGAGGGCACAAGTGTTGCTGTGGTGAAGGTATATTTTGGTGAGTGGGTCAAGCGAGGGGCGGTTGAGCGGGAGCAGGGCATGTCGGATGTAGGAATGTCGCCAATGTATCGCTTTTATATCCAGATCAGGGACGTGGGAGATGCGGCCTGTGCGGACAGGCAAGGGCAAGAGGGCAGTGACGATAAAAGCCACGAGGATAAGGACGAGGAGGACGAGGAGGATGAAGAAGAGTCGGTCGACCTCATCTGGAAGGACTGGGAGCCGTCTGTGCCGGACCTGAGGGAGCCCGATGAGCCACCTATTGAGGGATCCACGCGGCCGGATGTGGGATGGATACGTGTCGCCGTCTCTACTGTCATGGTTACCATGTATGAGTTACTCTATGATCCGCACATGTGGTATATAGCTTATCGTCGTCCTCCTGAGGTAGTGGTTCGCTGAATTGTATCTCTTTATTATAGGAGTTACGGAGTCGGCGCCACGCCAGGCGACAGCACCTCCAGCGCCACCTGCTATCTCGAACTGAGATGAACGGCCTCTCAGAGCCTGTATATACATTTTCTATAGCAGTGAATAGCATGTACCTAGTTCGTCCCTGAATAAGCCTCTGCTATTTGAGTAACTTGTAGGCTTTAAGCAGAATCTCACTTGAACGGATGTGCCGGTTTTCCGTGTTGTCACCTGATCTTACCGAAATCTGCCGGAGGCTGTGCAAACGAACACCTAATATATTTTGAACGTCTTGCAGGTGTATTTGCATATTTACCTTAGTCCTCTAATTCCGTCCAGTTTGAACCAGCGTCACTCAACTCGGTTGTCCTACCTCAAGCACGTAATACCACTTTGCATATCATTATGTCACTCTCTACCCTGCAGCCATACCTCCATTACATCCAGCATGTCCGTACGCGAACGGCTATAACCACCCTGGTCGCCACCGCGGCCGCCGGTCTCTTGATACCCGGAATTCACTGTATTGTCCGGTCTTACCGGGGCTTCCTCGCCCTCGGGCGCGGCGGTATACCGTACAACTTCTTTGGCTGGCTGCTCCAGGCCTCTCTAAAACTCATCGCTCGTACCGACACTACCGAGACGTCGCACTACTCCCGCCCCGAAATCCTACAACTCTACTCTCCGCTCGCGGATCTCTGCTTCCTTGCTGGCCCACCGCCTCTCCAGGAGCGGTCTGGCGCCCGACCAACTGTACCATTTTATACCGCCCCGCAGCGCCAGACGACCGAGATTGCTACGGAAGCTACCCGGGGGCGTATGGAGTCCTTCCTCCGCGCCGTGGTTCGTGATAATACCAATCTTTTGGAAATCCGTCCGTCAGGCCTCGAAAGTTCACAGTTCGACGCCGTGTGGCTCCGGAGCTGGCGAAATGGCGTCGCTCCGGCCTTTGCAGGGCCAGTGAAAGGGGAAATAACACACATCCACCCGGAGGGGAGCTCACACCTTACACTCAGTCCCGAGGACGCGACTCTAGTTCTCCAGCGGGGCTGGGGCGAGAGACATTCACTAAGTGGGGTAGCGTTACCCTGGACATATATTCTTGTTTATGCCCCTCGTGACAAAGGGGAGTGGGACGTCTGGAAGAAGCTTGTGCTGGCTAGCTGCTCTTTCTTGGCATCCATGGTCCAGCATAGGGCAGTGAAGATCACTTGTGAATCTGAGGAGGCTGAATGGTAGATAAGATGTAACTGATAGAGAAAGTAAGGTGAAATGGAGCGAATCGGCCTAGAGTAGCGGTTTTGGAGAAACCTCGCGAGTATATGTGACGTCAGGATATAGAAGTATAAGCTTGGTCCCATTATGAATCAGTTACAGCGGAATATCTTTCCTGGATTCAAAAGCCACATAGGGTCCATGCTCTGCTTGATTCCTCTCATAACCCCAATTGGCGCATCTCCAAGCTCCTTTTGTAGGTCGTCGATCTTACCTAGCCCAACTCCATGCTCACCCTATACAATGCGAAAAATTAGAAATTTATAAAAGATCAAACAAGCCTGTGGGGGTACAACTCACGGTGCAAGTTCCATGCATCTCCAAAGCCCTATCGACCATTTTATGCACGCAGTGCTCAACCTGCTGTCGCTCCTTGTCGCCATCGAAGAGGATGGTTTCATGGAAGTTGCCATCGCCGACATGCCCGATGATGCTCCCGAACAAGCCCAGCCTGTCAAGGTCGGTTTTGGATAGCTCTGTAGATGATTACCTCGCGTTAGTTATACCTCTCAAGAACTTAAACCTTTGAGTATAAACTCACCAATCAGTTCGGCTACCCTGGATAAGGGTACTGCCACATCTGTAGTCCACACCTCATTCCCGCTCTTTCTAAGTGCAAGCATGCTCCACAGAGCCTCTTTCCTTGCGGACCATAATACTTTCTGCTTCTTCTCATCGCTTTCAAACTCCAAGTGAGGATTTCCATGACCCTCCGCAACCGATTTCACCTGTGAGATGCTGTGGGCCACCGATTCACGATCCCCAGTGAACTTGATAAACAACGTTGGCTGCTCCCTCCACACCCGTCCGGTAGTCCCAATAGTGTTGATCACCTTCATCTGCACATCATCTAGAATCTCAATTGCTCCAACAGTGATTCCTTTCTTGATGACATCGACAGCCATACTTGCGGCGCTCTTGATGTTAGGGAAGGCGACAACCGCCACACCAGTATGTGTAGGCGCGGGGGCTAGCTTCAGCGTCGCTTCTGTCACCACTCCTAGAGTACCCTCAGACCCGACGAACAGAGAGTTCAGGTTATATCCTGCTGATGACTTCCTATCCGCTTCCAACTCAGCAATCAATTGTTTCTGAGAAATGACTTGTAGAAAGGTGAGATACGATAGCTCACCTTGGGCGTCTTCGTGTCTTTACAACTGTCCCGTCAGACAATACGACGGTCAGGTTTATAACCCAATCCTTCATAGTACCATATCGGATGGCATTGGTTCCGCTGTTGAATTGTTATGAGATACTCCCTATATTATTGAGCTGTAATTCTTACCTGCAGTTTGTGCCTATCATTCCCCCAATCTGTGCCTGTGGGATATCAGTCTTAGAGGCCTAGAGAGTAAGGCGGGAGATAGAGGTCAGATGGAACAACTTACAGAAGGCCCAGGGTCAATGGGAAAGAAAAGTCCACTAGATTGAATTTTCTTGTTCAGTTCTACCCAGGATAGCCCGGGCTGAACCACGATATCCATGCTAAGATCATTGAGTCAGTATTTTTAGCCTAAATCTCAGGTATATCATAAAGGACGCTTACTCCTCTGGGTTGAATTTAACAATGCTACCCATGTTTATAAGGTCGATGCTGAACCCGCCATGTGGGGCAGAAAAGTGGCCTTCTACACTGGAACCACCAGAATAGGGGACTATGCGAATGATTAATGAGTGTCTTCTCTTCTTACTTCTGAAGAGGATCCTTACTGATCGGAATCTTATACCGAGTGCATATCTTGGCTATTGTTGACACTTCCTCAGTTGAGCTAGGGTATACAACTGCTACCGGCGACCTCTCGATATTTGTAGTTGACCACTCTGAATACCCGTGAGCCCGTAATACCTCTTTGTCGGTACTGATGCCGTCCTCTCCAAGTAGACCGCGAATTTCTTCAATAGCCTGTTCAAGCGCTTATTAGCTTTGCTCTTGTTAGAGTCCCTTTTTGTACTCCTGCCTTAGCCCAGTTGGCTCCCTGTATTCTTGAAGGCATTAAATCAAGTGAACACAAGAGATCGGGTTTATTCGAGGAGTCTATATCTCTCATCCTCTGTTTATTGACTGGCTTGTTGGTTCTCATATGCTGGTCTTCTTAGGCAGGCGGCATAAGTTATTTACTTACCTGTTCCATCTGTGGAATTGTGGCATACTGAACCGGCAAACCCAGAGACTCAGTCCCTGACCCATAACGACCCAAAGCCCAACTCGCCACGCCCGTAGTAACAAATGCTGAGATAGACAGGAATTTAAGCCACTGGGATGAGGAATCTTGGCCTGATAGGCTGGGAAGCCTAGAATTCCAGCGGATCTGTGGCCTGGCCGCGCCGATAGGCTGCGAGGCGCATTTTGATCTGACTCTTAGCAGCCGGTTGGGGAGTTGGCTGCGCAAATGCGCCGAGAGGTTGGCTTGGATGGACATTTTTTTTGTTGCGAAAATTAGCAACCACGTCCGCTATGACGAGTAATCTTTTGGTCTTTATGAGCTATCGACTGGTATCTGCAGTCTCGTGTATCTGATGCTTACCATTGCCAGCACTTCGGGAAATACCCGAGAGTGGAGATTCTGTTGCGGTAGCGACCCGGATGGTAAAGTTATCGAGATCCACTTTATACGACTTGGCTGGGCGGGTACTAGTTACCTACTGTAGTGTAGCATCGGGAGCATGTACCGACTCGGATATTTCCCGGTCGCAATATAGTGCTGCAATTGGCCACCAACCGAGCCTGGGACTGTAGTTGTCCTCCCAGAGTCGGCCGCACGGCTAAGCTATGATTCTTTTCCTTCATAGCTAATTCCTAAGTGCGATAGTGATCCTGGGTGCATTGGCTCAATCGACACTTATTTAGGGCTCCCTACGATTGTATCACTAGAATAGTAGCCTCCACCTCTTCTAGGAAGCACTTTTCGTGCGAATTTAGGACCTGCTATCTCTAAATAGCTTAGATATGTAGAAACTCTATCACTGTAAGGCTAAGAAAGAATGGCCAACACCATCTATCTGCGTTAAGTTGTGGGTCACTCCTGGCCGTGCCATTCCCTTTGATAATGATAACAGGGCAGTACTACCCATGCTCCCACAAGGAGGGTCAGGAACGCCTACACGCCTTAGGCTTCTAACCCCTAATAGGCGACCACCGGAAATAGGTGCAAGGGGTATCCTATCAAGGAAGTAAAATAAAGCATCAGTTGATAAATAGCACTGTATTGGATGCAAGATGCGGGGAGCGGGGAGCGGGAGATAGAGGCGGCAAGTAAAAGTTGTTCTCACTACACTAGATTGTCATCTCAATGTGCGGGGTATATCCGGAGAAGACGCATGCCGGGATCGAGCCGGCCCACACACACTCCGGGGTAAAACCTGGGGAAGACTTGGATGCGCGCGCCGGGATCCACCCGGTCTATACACTCCATAGTAAAGAGGGCTGACAGGGTGGTTCATAATACCATAACGTAAATGGCAGTAGTGAGGTAGTATGGGTGGTGTAGGTGTAGCTAGGACGAACTTGATTTAAGACGGCAGCTTCCCTGCAGGTCATCAGAGCTCGAGATTAAATTATCCCACCTTGGATTGAGCTCTCTTTATCAACCGAGCATCCTTAGCAATGTCTCTACCAACGTCATCAAACGCCGGTATCGACTTTGAGTTGAGCCAAGTAGAGAAAACAATCAGTGCCGCTGATGAAACCCCCACTATCAATGCTGAAGCCCAGAAAAGGCTGCTTCGGACATGCGATCTACATCTGCTCCCCCCTTTGATGGCCATTTATTTTCTTTCGTTCATGGACCGCACCAACATAGGTCTGCTCTTCTATACCGCAGATGAATCCTGTTCTTGCCGTTATTGAGCTCCAGCTAATGTACATGCAGGCAATGCAAAAATACAGGGCATGACAGCCGACCTGAACATGCGAGGCTCTGACTACAACATGGCCTTGTTTGTATTCTTCATCCCGGTAGGCCAACTGATTCCGGGCATATGGTCTAATTAAAGCTAATGAGGTACCAATCCAAACCGTAAGTATATCATCTTTGAGGTCCCATCCAACCTCGTCCTCAAACACATGTCACCGTCGCTATGGTTGAGCGGAATTACAGTGCTCTGGGGTTAGTATTTTCCAGGCTGCAGATGACCTACAGAGTATGGAAAGCTTATCTTATGGTCGCTATTAGGCATCTCTACAGTGGGCATGGGCTTCGTTCAGAATAACGCTGGCTTGATTGGCTGCAGGGCCCTACTTGGTCTTTTCGAAGCTGGGATTGTTCCAGGTATGTGGCCAGCTACCTAGGATTCAACACGCTGACAGCCGCGGTGATAGGCAGCATCTATTTGATTAGCATGTACTACAAGCGATATGAGGTGCAATGGCGTATGTCCTTATTCTTCTGTGCGGCCATCCTTGCTGGAGCGTTTTCTGGTCTTCTCGCATTCGCGATTGAGAACATGTCTGGCGTAGGTGAATACGAGTCCTGGCGTTGGTAAGTCCGACTCTGGTGATGACTGGAATAATCCCAAAACTAAGATTATTTATTCTAGGATCTTTATCCTCGAGGGCCTCTTGACCGTGGTCGTGGGTTTCATCGCAAAATGGTGGATCCCCGACTGGCCTGAGACTGCCAAGTTCCTCACTGACGATGAACGGGCTATGCTCGTGGATCGCCTAGCTCAAGATGTTGGGGGAGCTAGAATGGATCAACTGAACAAGAGCGCAGCGAGGCGTATCGTTAAAGACTGGAAGATCTATCTCGGAACTCTTGCATACTTTGGCATCGTCAATAATGGATATGCTGGTTCGGTGAGTACTTTATCATGCTGTTTGAAATTCGTACGACACTAACAAGTCAAGTTTTTTATTCCGAGCATCCTCAACCAAATGGGATTTAGATCTGCCGAAGCCCAAGTCCGGACGATACCTGTTTATGTCGTTTCTACCGTCACCTGCCTGGCAACCGCATATCTAGCAGATCGCCTCCAACACCGCTATACCTTCACGATAATCGGAATTATAATTGCAAGTGTCGGATATATTCTTTTATTTGTTCAACAGCAAGTCAGCGTTGGCGTCCGATACTTTGCATTGTTTCTAATAGTGTCGGGCGGCTATATCACCCAGCCAGTTGTACTCGCCTGGCTCTCCAATACCGTTAGCGGCCACTACAAGCGATCTGTTTCCTCAGCTGTGCAGATCAGCTTAGGAAATCTAGGAGGAATCATTGCATCCATGGTATACTTCGAATGGGAGGCGCCGCTGTATAGAACAGGGCTTGGCGTTAGCTTGGGAATGCTGTGGATATGTGCTGCTAGCTGTACCGCACTCTATCTTTGCGTTACATGGGAGAACAAAAAGAGGGATAGGGGCGAGAGGGATTACCGGCTACAGGAACCCGATGCTGATAATTTAGGAGATGACCACCCGCATTGGCGGTACGCAACATGAGTAGGTGTTGTCGTGCAGGTGGGCGATAGCACCGCGCCGTGCTCGGCTCTTTCTGTTGGGGGCCGCCTCCAGTTGGTTCTGACTAGCAGGATTGTTCTAGCACCTTCGAGTTCCTTATCAATACAACTGCATCCTCTCATACATTCTTTCTACTTGCTCTTCATCTGCCTCCTACTTACTTTATTAAACGACGAGTATCTGTCTTATATTAGGAGTCCTCTATATGCATCCCTATAGTATATCGGTAGACTATTCTCTCCTGGACGATAAATAAGACAAGGTTCTTCCTCTCTCATGCTTCACCTTGAGTTCATTTCCTACATGCATATGCCTATTCTATACCATCCGCTATATACAATTCTGGTTAGTGGCATCGAAATGGTTAAGTAGTGTGGCTCAGATTCCTGGGGCCGTTCTCTTCTGAGAAAGGAACTTATCAACCTGACAGGTTTGGGAGCTATCAGGTGGGATGATACCTTGTGAGGTGACCTTGCGTCGCTAGAGGCTAAATTTAGTAGTTCTCTTTCAAGATCAAGGGTCCCAGTTTGACAGAAATCGCAGAGATGTTAAGACAGTTGCTTAGTGGGTAGGAGAGGGATCGACTGTATCTCCCTTCACTGTAGAGGTAGTGAACTACGTACTGGCTAAGCAAACTCAAGAGTAAAACCGGAGCCCTGGGTATTATCCGCATGATAATATTGATGCCAGCCCTCAAAAGTATCCCAGTAGCAGAGCGGAATATATAGCGGTCCCCAGAAATAAACTAGGAAATTCCCAGCCGTCCCCTCTTGACATAGTGTCACGACCGGCGAGTCGGTCCTAGGAATTTACTACACTCAGAGTGACCCGCAAAACGATGGACCTGCACTTATAGCTCGGCACTGGGGCTATGAAAAACCCGCAATCTCTGGATCTATCAACCGAGAATGCAGGGGCGAATATAAACGTGGCCCATCCTCTATACTCGTCGTGTATGAACAAACAGATCTGACTTAGGGAAGCCTCTTTGATTGGGAATAGGCTACTAAGCTGCCAATATAGAGAATGACTGACTCTAGAGTGACAATGGAGAACCAGTGCGTATCGGGGAGACCATTATTCAGGGAACGGAATCCTGCAAAGAGCTTGGGCCACGTCATGATATACTACTGGACAGAGGAGTGATAAAACCATTGAACTACTCAGTAGAGCCTACAACGAGCTTAGCTTGTTAACTAGCACAAGAACGTTATCTAGCACGGAGATTTCCAGTAGCTTGTCAGGATTATCAAGGTAGAATTTTCTGGTAGAATGAAGGTGTGATGGATATAGCGGTCGGTGGTTTCTAATATAACAGCGCCCGGCTTAGCCTTGCATGGGCTTCCCGCTTTGCCTCCACGATCCAGTCCAACCTCAGAACAAGCTCGACACGGGATATCCCAACCCGTCAGCACCTGTAACAGTTGTAGGCAGCATAAAGTTATTCAGGTCAGTCTCCCACATGTCCGGAAAAGATGAAAAATCGAATGTCGTATCATCAAGGTTATGATACTGCCATTCCGCCCCCTCCCTCCCAGGGTCGCCGCCCGTCATGTGATGAACACGATTTCCCTGGTCTTCGTCCCGCTCTTCATTGATATAGGGACGTTGTGCTGCTCCCATTGCTGCATCAGATTGACCTCGCTGGACTGGAGAGGCTGGAGCGGATAGACTGGATTGACGGCGGCCACCTAGCAGAAGATGTTGTTTTAGGAAATATGTCCATTCAGGTTTATAAATATTCTACCATGACGGGAAACTTACCATTGAACGAGGATATACTGCGTTGATGCAACAGCGTAAGGGACTGTAAATATTGACCCGCGAGAGGATGGGCATGGCTGACAAGCCTCAAGGTCTCGACACACTTCTCCCAGGATGCGGCTAGTACATGCTCATCCAAGTGGTATTTCAGTGAAGGGGTGCATTCGGTGAGTATTATAATGATGGCACTGGTGATGAGGTCTGGCCGGCGTGGTTAGCTTCTTTCGCGCGGTTTGGCCGCCGAATGTACTTACAGAATACTGTGAACCACCATGCGCCTGTGGCGTCTTCTGTCGTGGCGTTCCTAAGAGATTGCACCAGCTCGCAAGTCTTCCTCACACACACCAAAGCGCATTGGGTCCTCAGCGCCATGGCGACCTCGCTCTCTTTCGGCCGCTCTTTCTTCTGGTCCCCTGGATTGCGCTGTCCACGCGCTCGTACCCGGGAGTGCGCTGAGGCGCAAAAGCTGGTGAAGCTAGGACGATATAGGAAAACTTTCATGTGTAGGAATCTGCCCCGGTTGAAATTTAGCATTCCCACATGTGCAGGCAACAAGCTCGGTGATAGACTGACCTTGCTCGTAGGACATTGGATTGACGCTTCAAGGTAGGGGGGATTTCATCGTTCGATTGAGCGGCCATATCCCATTGTAGTCCAGGAGGTAAGGAGTCTGCAAAGCTTTCCAATTGTGAGTCGATGTGTAGGATAACGTTCAGGTCGTCGTGCGTTAAGACCGAGCCCTGGAGGCTGCTCGCTGCGGTTCCGGCTGTGATGGATCGCTGATACACACTCTCCAGGATCTTTCCCAGGAGATTGGCGAGCTTAATGTTCTCAACGGTGAACATGTTGGTAGAATACGTCCCTGGAGGTTGACCTATATGGGGCGCATTGAGAGGCATATATACGTCGTCAATAGGAAGAGGCAACGGCACATTCTCGTCCAAGTATAGAGATGGCGGACGGCCTAATGTCATGCTCACAGTCCTTCCAGGGCAAACGTGTTAGCAAGGGATCGAACCAGTGGGGCTTCCTGCTCTTACATGTCCATCTGCACGCAGCCATACCATACTCGGCGCTTAATCTCCTTCTCGATCTCGGAAACGTCATCCGTGCAGCGGTTCAACTGGAGTCCAAGACCGATGGCCATGCGACCGGCCAGCCCAACGACGTTCCAGCACTGAGTTGGGTAGTGTGTGCAAAGCAAGTATTGGCCCACCAAGAGTAGGGCCTGTACGTGCGAGATACTGCCGCTGTCGAGAATATCGAACTGGAGTAACTTCTTCATCCTATTAAAGAACATGGCCGATGCTGCTTCCTTATCCTCAGGACAGACGTTCGAGAACTCGCAGCCTAGTGCCAACATAGCATTGAGTGCTGTGAAAAAGACGCGGCGTGGGCATCTGCCGCCACCCAGGCCGATGTCGGGCCGATTGTCGTCTTGTCTCGGGGGAGACCAAAGGCGTTCGTATTCATCCTGGAAGCTTAAGGAATGGGTCCAGGGGTAGAATATGTGCACGCTGTCGAAATACGTGCCCAACAGCCTGTCCGTGACCTCGCGGGGAGGGAGGGCAAATTCTTCCTGGAGCATAGCGCTCACGCTTGAGGCATTGTAACCGGTGCTGTAGCCGGCGGTTGGGGTGGCAGGAGGCGGAGATGTGGTGCGGCGAGAGCGGCCACCCTGGTCGTCGTTTTTGGATGGTGGCTGTACCATCTCCCGCAACAGAGAGACGAGCGACGACTCACCATAGAACTCGTTGCTCGTCCTAGTCGAAGAATGATCCTGAATGGCCATGGTGGCGCCCATGGCGCTTATGGGGCTAGGCCCATAGTGATCCTCACCGGTGGCGGTCCTCTGAGGAGACTCGACCACCTCGGTAGAACAGATTCGGCCAGGGGCATGACTTGAAGATCTCCCAGTGTGTGCTTGTGGAGAAGTCACCACGGCTGGTCCCAATGTGTTCGCAGCAGGAAACATCTCGCCACTTTCATCGCCTGAAGAAGTGCCTTGTACCAACACTTGGTCCGGCGGCTGTGCTGGAGGAGTAACACCTGGCGGCAGACGGGCGTGGCCCGCAGAGTCATTTACTGCAACATCTTGGCTAGCTGGGGCTACAGAAGATAGGACGACTGGCCCAAGGCCACTGCTATTTTCCTGTCTAGGACTCTCCGCCTGGCTACTGGCGGCCCGCTGGAGTTCTTTGATCTGTTGCCTCAGGCTCGCAATATATCTACCATGGGGAAAGTTAGATTAGCGGTGCACGTAGAAGAAGAGAATGATAGAAAGAACAACAGTGGCATGGATCTTTCAAGTTAGTCAGCAGGCATGCATGGAGTACTCACTCTTGCTCTCCGATGCGCTTAGCACTATGCGCCAATACATTATAGCCACAATCGGCCAAAGAATGATCGCGTTTTTCGCAAGGGCCGCATACAGGCTTTTTCCCATCGCAGCGCACCTTACGCTCCCTGCAGTTATCGCAGGCAAGTGCCACGCGCCTCCTCTTGCTGTACCGAGCTATGTCCTCCGTGGCAGACGCCTCATTGTTTGGTGAAGTGTTCCGGTCCATGGGGAGCAATTAACAGGCCGGATTTTGCCTCGCCAGCGTAAAAATCTGCTCAGTCGGGCGATGATTGAAATAGCCTCCCTCCCTGCAACTCTTAATATAGAAAACCTAGATAGGTTGGGTCTAAGGCGTTTCCTAGTTCGTGTAGGGCCGGAGCTGTTCCAGCGCTTGGTATGAGGCCAGGTGCCAGAAATAAAGGGGGTGAGAGACCATCGGGGTCGGTGCTCGTCAACTACTCCATCAGGGTTAAGTTTGAGCAGGTGGAGAAAGGTCCTTGAGAGAGAATCAGGTGTAGTCACCTGCCAGCTACAACTTAGCTGGCATCTCTGGCCATCTCCCCCCACATCTCCCCGCTCATTAGTGCTTCGGTTAGCGGTTACACCTATGCCACATCACCACCATCAGAGAGCAAGCGAGTTCATGGACTTGGGCATTTTTACACTTATTAATAGCTTATTTGTCTGTGCGTACTCGACTATAACCACGATAGTCTTGGACACTTTAATAATCTAACAAGTAGAGATATGGACTTTCAATGAATGTCTGGAAAGTTTCATATCTTGGCTACTAAGCGCGGGGGGATTATTGGAGACGATATATAAACCCCTGGGAGGATTGTCGTTAGCTACCATCAAATCAAGCCATTAACTAGATTTACAACTGATCAGTCAATCTAGTCCTCTTCGGTGTTTGCTATACTTTTGTATATACCTTTAATATGCCTGTTATGCACCCATCCTTAGGACGAGGTCATAACACCGAGATAATCCAGCCACTATCCCATTACTTCAAGCACCTGTATTGACAGTGGCGACCTGCATCTTCAACTTTGTCCTTTCCTTTTCAATTAAAGTTCCGATCTAATTGCCGTCCCCACATTTCCATTAACATTACCACCTTTTGCCTCCAGGGGGTCCATTACCCCGCTTACCCCAGGTGCCCTAGTCCCATTTAGTGCGCAGAGATCCAACTGCCGAGGGCCAAATACACACATGTTCTGAAAGTAAAGGCAATTCCGTGAAGGTGTTACAGGTGCCACCTCCAACATCCCTGACAGATCATACAACCCAACCCATTGATTCCCAAATACGATTTTCCATTTCGAGATACGACGTATATTTAAGCTGCACATAACCTAACATCAAGTTAGAACCAAACAGGTGGAGCTATGCAATATACCGTTGTAAGTACTACGATATATTAATTGATACATGATAAAAAAAAAATGATGTAGCCTAGGCCTGCAAGCTCGTTTCTTTTCACGGAGGAGAATTTGCGGTCAATTGCTCATTCCGATGAAAACTGCCTAATGCAATGTACTGCTACAATGGCGTGCCTGTAATTTCCCCTCGCTTGGAGCTATCCAAGCCGTACCAGCGATCGCTCTAATCTCACTTCCGCACAAGTACTGAGTCGATTATTGTCGATAAGTGGGCGCCGCGGGCCTTGAACGGAAATGATGCAAAAAAAAAATGGATGGAAATGCAGGATTTCTTTATCGGGAGAGTCTCCTGTCCTCATCGGAGACCTGGCCGTTGCCAATAACAGGCGTCTTGTTGTAGATTCCTTGAGCAAAGATGCATCTCTTGTATGTATTTATGTTGAAAACTTCGAGTCAGAAAGCAGCTGAATGAGGCCAATTAAAACAGGCGACTCGATATTAGAGAGGAACATTTATTTAGAGGAGTCATTTAGTCTAAAAGCATCGGTCATTGAATTTGAGCTTGAGCCCCTCATGCACCTGTATTCCATGTAAACAGGGTTATGATTGAATCTGCTTGTTGTATCGAGATTCCTGAAGACCTGTCAGATCTAGACCCGATCACAATTCTTGATAGGATGTCCAATTAATGGCACCTTTTGTATTTCTATCCGCTCGTGCTGAATCACCTAGGCTTGGTAGTGATTTTGATGCCATATATTAGGGTTACATTCTGGGAAATGCCATACCTAGTACTGAAGGGAACTGGTGGAGACATTGGTCCACCTTGAAGGCCACAGGTATGGATAATCCACCAGGTATTAGATCCCTTTTACTGCTAATATAACTGTATACTAATTCCATAGGCTCGTGCAGGCGCGTGGGGACTACCTCTAATGTGGTGTACTTCGTCCGTGTGGTACATATAATGTGGATGTGGAGTCAGGAAACCCGTCAAGTGGTGGTGAAAGCCTCCACAGTAACTAAGAAAAAAGCATAATTTTCCCCCATTAATTAGACTGGAGTGACATCACCATATAGCGCTAGTAATAGACTAGCTAGACCTTTCCCCGGCCTAGTTTGCCGTTACTAATTGCCATAAATGAAGGGTGGATGGATGAGGTAGATCTGTACTCGCCTATCATAGGCTTGTGAGACGGTCCGCCAGCCAACCTTAGACTAGCGTTCTGTGCTTATTCTCGCCGCACCGGAACTTGAGATACTTGATTCGTCGATCTGCTTTTCGGTGGAGCTCCATCCCCCCTTTCTAGCTTGCCGGGGATGGCTCGTGGAGATGCCGATCGTGACTAGTAGCTGTCCATCCCGCGGATGATGAGACTGGGGTAGCTACCATGACCGCATCTTCGAGCTTCCGTTAGCCTCCCGAGCCCCTCGAGCTTGTTCGACTAGCTCTGGGGTTGGTCTGGGGATATGGGGAAGTGGGACAGGAAATTATGTTTAAAAGAGACGCCAGGCCGGCCAACAATCCGATATTGTCTTTGTGCAGCTTAAGCGATTTCCTACAAGCTCTCGAGCTCCAGGGATAATATAGCTTCTTAATCCCACTCTACAAGTATTCGAAGACGAAGTCTAGATGATGGCCTCATTTGGGACGGCCCCCAAGGCCCCAGGTATGGGCGAAGACAGTCGTCAACCCAACGAAACTGTGTCTATCCGGAGCGAGAAAGTGCCTTCGACCAAGTCGCCCTCTTTGAAGTATGTCCATTTCCTAATAATCGTCTGGCATATATAGACTGACCCATCTGAGAAGTAACTACGAGTCTGCTGCAGTGACAGATCGTGAAGCTGAGGCGAGCCTTCGGCTCAAGATCGACTTGTACATCCTCCCAACAATTTCGCTGCTATACCTCTTCTGCTTTATCGATCGTGCGAATATTGGTTAGTCCTCGTCCTTCTATATCCCGTATAGAATGCCCCAGCTGATGGTGTTTGCCCTGTAGGAAATGCCAGGCTAGCTGGCATCGAAAAGGACCTCAATATGACCGGGTACGACTACAATATGGTCCTCTCTATCTTCTACATCTCATACATCGTCTTCGAGATGCCAGCTACACTCCTCTGCAAGTGGATGGGCCCCGGCTGGTTCCTGCCACTTGTGACCCTCGGCTTCGGTATGGCGTCCATCTTCTGCAGTCTCACACATACAACCGCCCAGATCAGCGGTGTACGCTTTGTTCTTGGTATTTTCGAGGCCGGTGTGATGCCCGGCATGGCATACTACCTGTCCCGCTGGTACCGGCGCGCCGAACTCGTATTCCGGCTATCCCTTTATATCGTCATGGCCCCGCTCGCTGGCGCCTTCGGCGGCTTGCTAGCCTCGGGTATCCTGAAGCTACACAACTTTGGCATGTTCGAGTCTTGGCGTATGATCTTCGCTATAGAGGGCATTATCACTGTTGGACTTAGCTTGATCGCTTTCGTCACACTTACAGATCGGCCAGATACCGCACGATGGCTGACCGAGGTAGAGAAGGACCTCGCAATATCACGTGTCAAGTCAGAACGCATCAGCCAGACCCAGGTGCTCGATAAGATGGGCAAGAAGAAGTTGATCCTTGGGATCATCAGCCCTGTCACACTCGTGACATCCGTCATCTTCCTCCTTGATAATATCACAGTGCAGGGACTGGGCTTCTTTCTCCCTACAATCGTCCGCACTATCTATCCGCAGTATACTGTCATCCAGCAGCAGCTCTACACTGTGCCCCCTTATGTGGTCGGCGCCTTCTTCACCGTCTTACTCCCGCTTATCAGCTGGAGGCTGGACAACCGGCAAGCAGTTATAATCTCGAGCGTCCCGCTGACTATGACTGGATATATCATATTCCTCGCTACGAAAAACCCACAGGCGCGCTTCGCTGCGACATTCCTCATCGCTAGTGGCATCTTTGCTGCCGGGCCTCTGACTAATGCCCAGGTCAGCGCTAACGTTGTGACCGACACAGCTCGCAGCTCTGCCATAGGCACGAATGTCATGCTGGGCAACGTGGGTGGCCTCATTTCAACCTGGTCCTTCTTACCGTACGATGGTCCAGACTACCCGATTGGCAACGGCCTTAACTTGGCGACAACATCCCTGATGTTTATTCTAGCTACGCTCCTGCTTGTCTGGATGCGTGCGGACAACAGGAAGCGGGATTCTAGGGACGTGGAGGCTGAATTGGCCAGCTTGAGCGCGAATGAGATTGAGGACCTAGACTGGAAGCATCCTGATTTCAGATGGAAGCCGTGAACTGTGGAGGCTCTAGGACCGAGGGCAACATATTTATGCCAGGGCGATGTTTGATGGACTAGGCTCATCAAGTATAGGATGGTGGAAGTAGCATTCGCAACTAGGCGGTTTTACTCTTCTTCATTATCTGGGCCTGGATAACTTATATTGATGAATGTATTGATGAGCATAACCGTCAGCCCGACATAGGATGGATGTCATGATTGCAATAACTTCTGTCGGTGTACTTAAGTGATAGCGAGTGATGAGACTCCAGCATCGCGGACTCCAGTCGGCCTAAAGTTGTACCGCGATGGGTGGTGCCCCGGATTTGTAATCGGGGTGATTATTAGAAAACGTCCAATGCCACAGCATGCCAAGAGGAGAGGCCAACTACAATGATAGCCGGTTTACGGTATCAGGGGCCCGCGGGCCCCGAGATGAATAATGAATAATGCTTTCGGGTCGAGATCTGGGAATGCTTAATGCGGCATGCCTATCTATGGAGGCCGGGCGACGGTGATGAGGGTATAAGAGGACGCATCTCTTCACCCCAGTGAAAGACTGACTCGCCAACTCTGCCATCATCAGTGAACGCTACTGTTCCCTTCATAAAACGCAAATCAAGCACTCTTTTCACGACCATCTTGTCTAAAATGACCGCTGTCACATATATCAGCGTCGGAAATATCGGCCTTGGAATCGTCAAGGCGCTCTTGAAAGCGGGCACGAAAGTCACCGTCTGGAACCGCCGCGAGGACCGTGCCCCCGTCAAGGAAGCTATCAACGCCGGCGCGGTTTTGGAAAAGGACGTTAAGCGGGCTGTTGCGAATAGCCCCATTATTATCGTCTGTACTCTGAACTATGCAACCCTCAAGGAAATATTTGCGGATCTTCCTGATGGTGGCCTGAACGGCAAAGTCGTTGTCAACTTTACGAGCGGGACACCTGGGCAGGCAGTGGAGATGGACGGGTGGACGCGCGGGAATGGGGTTGCGGGGTACTTTGACGGGGCCATACTGGTGCCACCGGCGTTCATCGGCGCGCAGGATACTCCGAATAACATTTTCCTTCTCAGCGGGGAGACAGAGGATTATTACTTGAGCCTCTCCCCCGTTCTGGCGTCCATCGGCCGAGGGGCATATTTAGGGCCGGACGTCTCCACCGCGAGTAGGCTCGATCTTGCCGGAATTACGGCTATGTATGGCATGTTTAGCGGCGGCATCCTCGGAATGAGTCTTCTCAAGAAGGCAAGTGACGGGAAGCCAATTGCGCCGACGGTTAAAGCGGCTGTTGTACCTATGGTGCAGTCACTGGCTACGAGTCTGGAGAGGATGGCGGAGTTGTGGGATAAGGGAGACTTTGAGACCAATGATGGGCATTCTTTGGGAATGCAGGTTACGGGGCTTGGGACTTTGCGGACGGCGTATGAGGAGGCGGGAATCGAGTTTGGGTTGTGCGCGCCGTGGGTTCAGTTGATGAAGGAGGCCGCTGAGAAGAACGGGGCCGATGCGGGGACCATTTCGACCGGGCCTCTTTTGTTCAAGTGAGGTCTCTGAATTAGAAGTGTGAAATATTCTGCTAGTTGAATGCTCTAATCGTTCGTCTCATTAATACCTATGCCTCTATCATCTTCGGCGCGAGTGCTATACCAATAGCAACCGCTGGGAGACGACTTACTCGCCAGGCCACCCGCCCCCACGCCCCGAGCCAAACTGGAGGCCGCCTACCTATGAGAGCATTTATTATCGTCGACGGTAAACTCGGGCTTTTCTAAAACAGAATATCGTTCGGAAGGAGAATTTCGGGCCGTCCAATTGGTATGACACTAAGATACGCTCAAACGTGTCACTTAATGAAACGGAATTTATTTTTCATTGTCCTGTTGTAGCCTATTGTAAAAGAACAGAGGCTGGAGTATGACCCAGACTCCGTCCTATCTAGGACCAGTCTCCTTCGTCCTGGACAGGCTTGCCACTATCAGAAGCATCCAGGAGTTCCTTGACAGTCCACGGCTGGTATATATATCCAGGAACTGCGTTCGTGTTCTCAAATGGCGTACTTGTAAGGAGGTGCTCTGCACACTGGGTGTAATTTTCGTATGCATACTTCTCTGGGTCATGACATACTACCCAGTTTCCGACCATCTTGCCTAGTATCTCCGGGTTCTTGGACACAGCATCCCAGTCCGTGTTATGGTATATCTCGCGATTCTTGAATCCCATCTTCTGGGCACAAGAGACTCGTTCGAATCTGTTGTTGTATATTTGATTAGCCTCTGTATTTTCTATCCTTTCTTTCGTGCTTATTTGAACCTGGTTTAGTCGTCAAGACCAGGTTCTACTGTTTTCCCTCCCATGCTTTGATGGTCACATACCTCAAGTGGTTATGAACCTTGGTTGCGATAGAGACATCGCTCTTTCCAGCAATCTGCAGGCAGGTGGCCAGAGAGTATGCATCCTCCATGGCCATAGTCCCACCACTAGCTGAGGTCGGCAGGAAGGGATGTGCGGCGTCGCCAATCTGAACGACACGGCCGCCAGGCGACGCCCACTGTGGCTGAGGGTTACGCCACATCAGCTTCCAGTCCAGAACGGTATGGTTAGGTGTAGCCTTGATGAGCTCCGTGACGAACGGCTCCCAGCCCTCGACCGCATTGAGAGCCTTGTCGGTCGATGTAGCCTTGGCCCAGTTTTCTTCGGCATCACCGCCGTCCTCCTAGATAACGTCAGTGTCCAATCCAACACTATAGGCTTAACGCTCGAGAAAATATACCCTGCGAGTTAACAACCAGCAAATATCGTTCTCCGACTTGCATGTAACCACATGTGCCCCTGGACCGGCATGGAGGAATGCACGGTCACTGAATCCTTCAAGCTCCGTTGCAATGACAGGGTTCTCAAGCGCCGGTGCCACGGGGAAGGTGACCCTATACAGGACGAAGCCAGAGCTGATAGGAGGATCTTTTCTGCCGACAACCAAAGCCCACGATTTTGTGCCGACTCCGTCGGCAGCAACCACGACATCCGCCGTAAGTCTGCGGCCCTCATGCAAGACGACTCCGCCATGGTCCTCCGTCTCGAAGAATTCTGAAGCCATCGTGGAGAATTCGACCGGGATTCCGAGCTGAGATACGTACTCATACAGAACATTATGGAGCTTTGATCGGTAGATAGCTAGAGATGGGCTGTTGGGATCACCAATTGGGAAGGTCCCGATTAGGGTCCCGTCGAACTTCTTCATAGTAACAACCGGAGCAACTGCCTCTTGCCTCACCCGCTCCATAAACCCCGTCCATTTCTTCGGGGTATGGAGAGCCGAAGTCGTAATCACGATCATTTCGCCTGTAATAAGCGCCCATGCGCCCTCTGGTCAGCCAGAACATATGGCACCTTTATAGTTGTTGATTTTCAGGGAAGAATTAGACGAGCCTCTTCCCATCTATTCTGTACTTACCAAATGTCTCCCCGCGGGGTCGCCTTTCAATAACCCGGACGTTGTGACCCTTGCGATACGCCTCAATGGCAAAGCTTAGACCGGCAATGCCACCCCCAACAACGAGAACGGAGATTCCTGTGTCTTCTTCTCGCTCCATAGCTAATTTGGAAACACTGGTTTGGAAACACTGGTAGCTGACTCAGGAGGGGAAATGGTTGATAGTTGGTTGGCACTGGCATTTGGTGGAAATATTTAGTGAGCATTCAATCTTGTTCAAATATCTATGGCTTATATATGTGTGCATTGAGGAGTCAGATCGACACGAGGGAAAAAACGGATCGGACGGGAACGGTTCGATCCCGATGCAAGGGCGGGCCGCATGGTCTCCAGTTGGCGCCTAGCTAATGCGACCCTGAATTAGAGAGCAAGACTTCGAACACCATACGGTGGCGATCGTGCTCGGCTCAACTTCACAGACCCCAGACATTGTTTTCAGATGAAAAAGATAGGTTTCAAGACATCTGGGCTCTATCAAAATACAGTTCCGGACCTTCCGTCACCCAACGTCATTTTGCATATGCTCGGTCTAGAGCACATATGATGGTGGCTTCATCGGGAAACCTGCTCCGAATTTCGCGGCGCAGCACCTCAGGGGCTTTGGCTCCGTCGGGAGGTGTTCTCCACAGTTCTGGGGTCAGTAAGTGAGGGCGTCTATAGCGCCGCCGGGGAATCCGGCTCCGCAGTTCTACTTGTAAAACAGACACGCCGGGGGCTCAGACTTTGTTGAGATCCCTACTCCATCCAACCCTGTCCTAGAGCAAAATACGATAGCTTAAATGATACCTATCTCTACGAGGCTAAGTAGACCCACCAACGCTGCGCATCCAGAATAAGACTGCAGGGGGACCAAAGCCGGTGGATCCAAACACGGAAGTCTTTACCATCCCGAGATCCCGAGATCGACTATTACTCCTACGGCATTGGGGATTTCCCGAGCACTCTGATAACAATGGGACTACTACCCCTCCCGAGGACTCCGATACCGGTGGTATTTTCAGCTCTCAGTAAGGCACCTACCCATGTTAAGACTTATTGTCGTGGATCAACGGGGACCCGCTATTGGACAATCTACGATCCATGTATTATATGACACAATGCTTTCAATGATGAGCCTGCCCCCAAAGAGTCCACGCTGGAGGACCATTTCCGTTGTGAGTGCATTCAAACATTCTCTGGCCTAGAGTTTGAGCGTAGCAAGATTCCCGCGTGCCTAGGCTTCTCCAGCTTTCCTCATTTCGCTAAGTATCTGAGGGGCCGCGCATCCTGAAGCAACATTGCATTCTTCTTGACTAGAACATATCACAGTCAAATATATCTACCTAGCTAACAAACTCGTATACATAGGGGGAAAATGACAACTTGTGACTAGGACCTGGCCGACGCGTAGCTTGCTGAAGCTGATGAACTTGGTCTACTTTACACTCGTACTAACACCTGGCAAGATGAGCACAATATCTTTCTTCATGGGGGAAGTTCCCCGAGCTACCCACGGCCACGGAAAGCCGGCCCTTATTTGTCCCGACAACAGAATCGAGGATCCACCCAGACCACCACATTTCCACAAGGTATGATTGATTATTCATGATTCGTAAGAGAGAGCCACTGGCTTGGTAATGCGGTCCTGGCTCTGGTTTGACCCGAAAGAAACATCGAGATTCCACCTGGGCCAAGCCAATGGATTATTCATGATTACGAAATGATTAGGAACCACAGATTAGCAATATAGAAGACTCTATTGCTAGAGAATGCCTCGAATAACTGCATGGCTGATTGTAGAGAAGTTGCAGAAGTAGAAACGCAAATACAGCTCGTGATTTTATATCACCTTTGCGACCTTAAATACTCAAAGTCTGCTACGACCTATACTAACAAGATTGATAATCTTGTATAGCAAAAAGCTCACCTTGACCGGAAGCTCAAGACGATATGTCTGCACGAAAGATCATTACTGTCCTTGGTGCTACTGGTGCCCAAGGCGGCAGTGTCGCCGACGTATTCCTTAGTGACACGAAACTGCACTGTGAATGGACTGTCCGGGCGGTGACTCGCGATCCTTCGAAACCAGAGGCCCAGAAGTTGCGCAATCGGGGTGCCGAAGTTGTCAGGGTAAGTGAGACACTAGAGAGATGGCGGCGTGGTGTTGTGCTGACGACCCCAGCAGGCCGACCTCGACGACAAGTCGTCCTTAATCAGGGTCTTTACTGGAGCTGCAGCAGCATTCGCGGTGACGAACTTCTGGGAGGAAATGAGCATGGACGTGGAAATCCAGCAAGGTAAAAATATCGTTGACGCAGCCAAGGTACGACACCCTTCATCTCTGCTCCACGTACCCCACACTAAACAGTCATGTAGGAAACTGGTCTTCCGCATCTTATTTGGAGCTCACTGCGGAGCGTGGCGGAACGTATGTATCCCACCCGGCGCATACATTCCCATCTTAGACGTGTCTAACCTCAGCCTATCTAGTCACCAAGGGCAAGCTCTCCCACGTTTATCACTTTGAGAGCAAAGCTGAAGTGGAACGATATGCCATCCAGCAAGGAGTTCCGTCAACGTTCTTCTTGGCTGGTTTCTACATGCAGAACCTCATTGGCAATCTATTCAAGCCAGAACCACCCCAGAACAACTGGACCCTGATGCTTCCAATGCCTGAGAACACACCCATTCCTCTCTTCGACGTAGAAAACACAGGAAATTTTGTCAAGGCGGTTGTTACAAAACGGGATCAACTTCTGAACAAGCGCGTCCTGGGAGCATCTAGGTATCAAACACCTGTGGAAATTGTCAACGGCTTCACGGACCAGTTCCCAGAGCTCAGCAAGAATGCCATGTATAAACGACTATCAAACGAGGATTTCCAGAAGCGACTTGTCGAGAATTTTGGCTTGACCCCTACTGCGGCTCTCCAAACCTCTGAGACCATGATGGCCATGTCTGAAGGGGGATATTTTGGGTTTGAACCGCTTGATGAGAGTTTGGCACTTCTTGAAGAGCAGCCCACCGCATGGATGCAATTTCTGGCAAGGAAGGTGAATATTAGGTGAGGGCACTAAAGACGATGGAGCATCCCGTTCCTAATCTACAGTCGCTCCAAACCTCTAGTCGTCTCCTAGCCTCGTCCACGGTAGTCCAGGTGCGGCCCCACTCCCCATAGATTCACAGAGCGCTCAATGACTCCTCCTGTCTTATATATAAGTGCCATGAAACAATCTTTGACCAACTTTCCTAATCGGCGTAAGGGCTTGGTACCCTAGAATACCGAGTGTCCACTCTTGGCTAACTTGGGATAGGTGTTTGCCTATCACCATGCAAGGACTTGGCTCTTGGTAACCTTCCTTTGACGTGAGTGGCCCTGCGTGTTGAGTTGGATCTGCGTGGTCTGGATCCCATATGGATATATATTACCAGGAACGCGGAAGTCACCATTAAAAGCCTGATCTGCAACGAGCAAAGTTGATATTAGCAGGCTTTTCATATGAACGCCTTGTGTGAGGGGTTAGGGATCATCTTCATTTAAGTATATCTTGGTCAGATTGCCAAGAATTCTATATGTGACCGCTAGCATGACGCATTATATGTCACTCAGGCAAGCAATAGGGCGTGTAGAGAGGAATATTATCGTATGCTACCCGCATATATATGGTAGCGCCGTTCCTATCGTACCGCCGAGCTACAATATAACAGTAATTAGCCGGCCGTTTCACTAGCGGGGTGGAGGATATATCTCTCTTGTTTAACATGGCTCGCACCAATCATCTACGGGTAAACACTATCGAGGTGCCCTGAGAAGGAGCCAGGCCAATCACCAGGCAATAGCAGTCATTACCGTTATCTGCCTTGTAGGCCCAGGAGATGGCGACATTGCGATCTCCGGAGTTTTTCATATCTCCCATAGGTCCCCATGTTACCTTCCCGCGAATTCCCAAAGCTTTACTCAATCTATTCATGTCGGCCGCACCCCTTGCCACTGTGAATATGGTCACATATGGCAGAATGCTCCTCCTCGCCCCCATCTCTGCTGTGGTGCTGTCAGCGGTTGCCGAGGTCCACCATCTTATCTCAGCTAACAGATATACGCCGCCAAAATTCCACTCCATTGAGTTCGATGATGAGACTAATACGCTTACGCTTTTGCAAACCGTGGAGTCGAACAACAGCCATGTCTGGATATCGTTCAGCGTACGTCCCATGCCTGATAATTACATCTAGCTGAAGAATTCTAGGGTTGACATCATTGTCTTCCAGCATGATGAGAACACGATCTATGGCTCGTCTATGGAGAGCAACCGCCTTGCGAGCTACGATGCCGCCACCCTTGAAGTAACCGGCGTCGTTGAAACCTCCGGCTCGTGCGAGGGCCAGAACTCCGCTTTCCATGTGGCTATGAGAAATGCACCCTACTACGTGATATCTGGTTCCTATGGGGATGGATGCGGTATGTCAGTCGCCACAGCTGCGGACGGCTCGTTCGTTCGAGTCGAGAGTTCTTGGAGCTATGAGGATGTGTCCAGCATACATGGGCTTGCAGTGCAGGAAGTCAATGGAACGGTACTATTGTATACGGCGGATATGGGGACTGACGCTATCTGGGTACATGAGATCGATGAACTAGGGGTCGCTCAGGTTCTGCAGCAGGAAGGTCTTCAGGGGGATACGCTTAAGCCCCGACATTTGATACTCCACCCCCGCGGAACCTATGTCTACGCCAGCTTAGAGGCTACAAATAGCTTGTTAGCGCTGGAACTCGACCAGTCCGGACTGATTGCTGAAAGGAGAGATACTGAGCGGTTTCCAGTCCTACCAGAAGGTATGTCAACTATAACCGGTATATGTAAAGGATTCTCTGGTCTGAACATTGCTGATCAACATATCCAGATAGGGACAACTCCCAGTACTGGTCCGCTGGGGTCAATATTTCCCCAAACGGCAGATACCTGTGGTTCACAACCCGTGGTCGCGGAACCAGATCGGGATACATATCGTGTTTCTTATTAGATGAAACCGGATCTGTTGTCAAGAAGATGTTTACATTGGAGACAGGGTCATCGGGAACTGTATCCAGCTCTGTTACTGTGGCGCCATGGAGCGATGAGCATGTTGTTCTGACGGATGCTCCAGGAGGGTATCTAGAGATTTGGAAGCTAGGTGGAGAGGTGGAGAGCGAGGAAGGCGTTATCCCGGAGTATACTACGGCCAGGGCGGTAGCGAGGTTAGATGTTGGCGTTGAGGGGTGCTGTGGAAATGCTCTCTGGCGTGACTGACCTAAGAATGATGGAATGAAGCGGAAATATAACGGGTTAGCTGTGGTGTCTCGGTCGCAGGATCAACGCCAAGGTAACAACCTGCGACATGTCGCAATTTTTTGTATCATTGGCCTTTCCAGGCTTCGGCCACCTCGAAGATCACAACTTGTACTCTCGAACGTCTTGGATAGTTTCCAACAAAGGTTCTATATAACCTATGAGCCTTCTTTCTTGATGTTGGTATCCCTGGAGCGGGATGCTGTCGAGCCTGGGCACATCTCCTTGGCCAGAGTCTCCTCAATATATGGAAGCCTTGGCTTCCAGACGTTGCCGTTTCACCGAGTACGGCCTGGAACGACGAAAGTTGGCCAAGGTGGGGAGGGGGCATGGAGGGTAGATACCCTACCAAGACTACACCTCTGGCTGGAGTTATGCAATTGGCCCTTCCGTCCTACTTTGCTGCATATCCTCCTTCTCCTCCCCCCTCCACAAGCTCCCCGCCCCCAAGTCAAACTTCGATAGTCATATTCTATGCCCTCTCACCTGGCAACGACCACGCTTTGCAGAGCTACCTTATCTGTAGCCCTCGCCTGGAGGAAGGGACGGGAGAACGCTACAGGCAACTGACCTTCCTACTTTGCGCAGCCTGGCTAAAATGCCGCTTAGGCCTCGTATCTTGAGACAAGTTAAGACATACATATCTAAGAAAGTGCAAGGCAAAAATGCAACAACAGCCAATGCTCGTTACCCGGCGATCATGAAATAAAATCATCTCATAGGTACTTTGCGGCTGACTAATTCTGCTGACAGCCTTCTGTTTGTATGGAGCTCGCGACATTTCCGGCCACTGCAAGATTTTGACTCTTTACAATCCTTTCTGCGTAACATTGTGTTATGTGTACCAATCATTGTCCGATATCATCTGCATCCAACGTGTTCAAAGTGCCCGAGATGTTATCTGTTGAGCCATTTGCGATGACGCGCCTATTCCTACTCAGCCTCCTCACCTACTACGCTCGAGCCGAGCCGATGGTCCGCACTCCTGACTATGTAGCAAGTTACGGTGGGTTACTTGTATCTGCAAGCTAGCCAATCCGAAAGGGAACCCACCCCGAGGAGCTCGATCAAAGGCAACCTGAATATACACCCGAGGCCTGAAAATCTAGTCCACCTACTAAAGAATCAAGTCACTTTCTAGTTACTGGCATCGCGTCTGAACATATAAGGTTAATTTTTAAAGGTCGTCAGCCTGACAACCAAAACCCCAGCGTCCCTGTAGCCAAAATATAAAAAGTGGATGCAATTTCAGAATCTCAGTCTAGCTCAAGGTCCTCAAATACTAGATCCTTTCCTGCTGCTACCTTCGGCTCCGGGTAGATCGTGCCCAAATTAGGATTCTTAGAAATCTCAGCCTCCCACAAGCCTCCTCGCATTATGCCATGGACATACGCCTCCCCGATCAAGACACGCCTCTTCCTTTCCATGGTTTGTATCCGCGGGTTACTATTCCTCAGAACAAATGCGACCTCCCCTCCCACTAGGTCCCATACTTCATCGCCGACTTTTGCATCCGTTCCAACAATCCCAATCAGGCCGAGATTTGTCAACAAAATATTTCGTCCTGTGAGAAATGTCCACATGGCAGTAACAAGCCTCTTCATCGCCAATTCCTTATCCGTCTCTCGAGGAGCCTCCCCTTCATTCAGAGCCCCACTCCACCAGTGGCAGACTGGAGCGAAACAGCTAATTCCTACCAAGTCCTCTTCGGTTACCCAAACACCCATCCCGTCCCCGCCTACGCCACCACGATCAGCTGTAAGGGTCCGCATTAGGGCCTCGGATATACCTTCTTTTGTTTGATAGTATTTGAACTCTACGCCGAGAGAGAGCAGTATTTTGTTTATGATAGACTCCAGTTCCTTCTCCCAGGTCTCTAAAGTCAACTTTGGCGGTGACTTTCCTCCCGGCCCGGGAAACCTTGCCAGGTGCTGGAGTAGTGCATGAGGCTTGTAAACGCGCGTGATGGTGTCGATGTGCGCGCCCCTTAGTTTCAGCAACGCTGGATCGGACCCAAGATCAGGCACTACTGCGTTGTTGAATGGAGATCCTGCATTGATGTGGTAGATGATCGTTCGATTGGGCCAGTCATATCCATGGAGGTAGGCGGTGCGCCGCGGTAGTCGCCAGTCAGGGACCCAAGAGGGTAGTGCTGGATCCTGATGGCCGCGGCCAAGAACACTTGAGAGGACGGAAAGCCCACCCTCTTGAGTTATCATGGCCTTGGTGGTGATTGAGTACACCTCGGAAATGGAGGTGGAGTATGATACCGTGATAGGTGGTAGACCCTTGCGATCGATCATACCTAGGAATGAAAAGATTTTGTCCCGGGGCTCGGTTGCCTGGAGAATACGGGTCAAGGGGAGAACGATTGACAAGTACGCAGTTTGATGGTTGGGATTGGCGAGAGCAAAATGCGCGAGAGCAATAATGGTATCTGAGGTCGTGCCAAAGACAGAAGCCATGCCGTGTGTGCTTAGATAGATAGCCGCTGAGGTTACCGTTCGGAAGGGCAGCCGGAATTGTCCACAGAGCAGGTAGGATTCGGCCGACAGGCAGGCCTCCTGGAAAGTCCATGCGCGATGAAACCAGGCGCGGTCTGCAAACGCGCGTACTCGAGAAAAGCTATCATCTTCATGTTCTGCAAGGCTTGGAACATTTCCTCCGGCGATCTCCTTGGTCGCGCTACTCTCAGTCTTCGCTTCTGACTCCACCGAGGCTTCATGTCGCTGTGCCATGTCCCCAAAGAAAGAAAAGACACTCTCTGTATGTTCATCGGAGTCCCCAACCCAGATGAGAACACTGCTCGCCTGGGAGAAGATAGAGTTCATCAAAGTAATCTGGTGGCCACGCTCTGCCAAATCCCCCTGATTAATGCATATGCCGTCAATCCAGATTCTTTGAGAGATTTTGGAGTTGCGCAGATGCCGTAGAAGCGCCTCGGCGTTACTGGTGATTCGGACCTGCTGATTGCCAACATGCAACAGCCGGTTGCGCTTTGGGCTGCCCCAGACATATGATAGGGCGTCATATGGCTTGCCTTGAGCGCCGAGTTTGTGTTGCTCGATACTTCCACTTAATGGCTCGTCCCCGGTTCCGGGATGCAGAACAAGTGTTCGGATCTCATCTGGCTCAAGTGAGGTATATTGATACTCATTTGATACCCTGCGACGTTGTTCCCCGAAAGGGTTGCCTATGCGGGATGAGTGATAAGCCTTATGGAATGGGTGGGTTATATGGCCCTACCCTTGAAAAGATTCCTCAGTTTTGCACTCATTGCTAGGTTGGTGAATTTTCTTCAAATAGGCGAGGGAAGGGTAGACACTGGCTATGGCAGTTTCTCTTGCTGATGCTGGCATTCACCAGAAGTAGGGTCATGATAGAAGAAGCGGGGTTGTGTTGGATTGTATAAGCATGTCAGCCGCACAAAAAAGGCATTCGAAGGATTCGGAGCCGCTTTTGAGCGTTTTGGGAAGGACTTGGCGGTGCCAAGCCTTTTCCCCATATATCTGAGTGTCCCCGCGACATTGGACCCAATCCCGAACAAGTCAGCTATTAATAATTTTCCATGCCTACATCCTATCAGGATTGCAATCTCGGTGGAATCATCTACTGCGGGGCATTTAGTTTAACGATCTTTTCTACCGTCCTCACTCTTATCCTCATCTGAAGAGGATAATAAAGCCTCCTCTTCAACCCCCCAGTCGTCAAAAGGGATATCCCCTCCGCCCACTCTGTTGTAGTCCCTCATCTTACGTCTCTTGACGAACCTGATCCCCAGCACAACCCCAACCACAGAAACAATAACGACCCCGATCAAGACCCATAATCTCCACCCTCTAAAGAGGTGTGGATACAGTGCCATAAAAACGCCCACTGCCCACTCCGTCCAGCCTACTCTGCGCTTATAGTCGGGCATGAGCCCCTTCCGCACAAGTGGCTTGTGTATTGGACCTGTCGGACCGTCAACGAAGCGCTTAATCCCGAAGTAAGGTACGGTTTCCTGACGCGGGTCAGTGTCGGGGTATTTCTTATCCCCCCAAATACCGGAGAAATAGAAGAATGACGTTAGGTTTGAAGCGGGTGGCGGCGAGGAGGCCGGCTGGTTGGGAGGAATCACCGGCCTCAGGGCGAGGGTGTCAGGGTCGAAATGGTAGAAGTATGCTGAGAGTATTGGATCCCACTTCGGCCCTTCGTCGCAGTAGTCGATGAGTACGGCGGCGTGGACATGGTCGCTAGGCGGCAATGGGTTAGCCGGATGCTCCAAACAGTGGGAGGGGAGGGGTGGGGGGGGGAGTATGAAGAGGGGCCTACCCTGGTATCGGATAGTTCGCGTGAGACCCGCGTGCGCTATAAATTATAGGCTAACAGCATCAGTTAGTACACACGGCCTTCCGTTCTGGGCCGAGGAATATTGTGAGAGTTGAACCATACCCGTCCGTCCGTCTTTGAGAGGATCGGATCCTCCCAGTCGTATGCCGCGCCGTCCTCGTGTTGGCTGAAAAAAATGCCAATAGGCTTCCCGTCTCGGTAACGAATCATATTGTATTCCCTTTGAGACAATTCAGCGAAATTCCCAGGAAGGAAGTCGGGTTAAGCCACAAGCATACCAATCTCCGACATGATCGCCGAAATGCATCCCAGAACCGGCCTTGCTATCACGAATTAACCCAGCAAGCGGGTCTAGAACCTGCGTAATATTGCCGCCCTCATTATACGAGTAGAAGTAGAAGTAAAACGCGTCTAGCTCGATATCGCTCTTCTCCACTAGAATCGCAATACAGGGGGTTGCGTTGTGTATCTTCCCTGCTGCATCTGGGGTCTCGCCCAGCAGCCATTTCGGGTGTATGATAGGATCCTCTTCATCTGCTGTTAGAGCGACCTGGTCTCCAAAGACGTTTAGAATCTCCAAGTTATCCAGACCGAGCGGTGGAAGACCAGGGATTGGCTCCCCGTCAACCATAGGCGTCGTGTGGTGGATGTGTGAGAGAAGGTCGCTCGGCATGTACTGGTCGTCCGAGTGAAGCCACAGCATGGGCGCTAGAATTTTTGTCAGAGATATCCCGCATCGCCGTTTAGGTGATAGTAACAATGCCCAGGTAAGAAGCTATGCTATCTTGCGCCCATATCCTCGAAGTTGTCCATGGATAGGCGCCAACAAATGTAATTATGTCTACTCTACAGCACCCGATCAACCAAGGCGTAAGGCGATAACCTCTTCAAGGAAACCAAAAGCAAGCCAAAACCACTCACATTCGATCTAATAACTAGGCCCTTTAAGCACAGAGCATTAAAAGCACCTCGTCCCATCGAGCCCCTTTGTCTGCTCCACGATATGTCGAGAACCCCTCTCGCTGTTCTTTTTGAAAACTTGACAAATTTCCGCGCCTCCTTTATCTTAGCCTCCTAGCCCACTCTCACGACGCTTGCCTTGCCATCCTTTGCGCGAACGGTTACCTTTTCCCGCAGTATAGCTGTCTTCCAGGTTGAAGCATATACACCGTCGAGCTAATGTAACGCATGTACGAAGTAGAAATGAACGTATCAAACCTCAAGCGCAGGGGTACAGCGGAAGTCTCCACTTTCGGTCCAAGGCGGCAGTACCCAAGTTAATGTCGAATTTAGACTTCAGGCTCGTACCATAATATCCCTCCATCCAAGGCCTCACTCCCGGCTGCCCACTTATGATGGACTCTCCTGCTTCATAATTGCAACCACATAATATCGCCGCTCAACCTTCCCAGGCCTGGAATCTTATATCTTATTGCAGCTGGAGTCACTGAAGGCGGCCATGACCCGTAATACGACCTCGCCGAATCCCATGGCGGATTTAAGGCTATATCCGACATTTTCGACATCTCCGCACGAGTCGACGCCTCCGCACTTGCTGATGGAGGTTTTGACCGCGCTTCCACAATCCAATAGCCCATCAATCCATCAACTGCTTTCGCAAAGACCGGTACAAGTTTGCAATTTCACCGTACCCCTAGCTCCTCTCGTCTCCAAAATCAAACGATGGCGAACTGGGGCACCCAAGGAGCTGGCCAGTTCACGGCCACCACCTATTCAGATGTACACCCCGCAATAGACCCGACTCAAAACCAGCTCCCAGCTCGGCTCGTGGTCTGCGTCATCGGCGCCTCTAGGGGTATCGGAGCGGGAATAGCGGCGGCCTATGCTAAGGCAGGCGTGGGAGCCTTGGTCTTGGCGGCCCGACGGACTTCAGGCCTTGAAGAAACGGCTTCCGTCTGCAGGGCCATCAACCCCCGAGCGACCGTAGCAGTCATTCCGACCGATATCACCTCTGCACAGTCCGTGTCCGACCTCGCTGGGAGAGTCCAATCCCAGTTCAATCGCCTCGACGCCCTGGCTATCAACTCTGGCTACTCCGGACCCTGCATCGTCAATCTGACCGACGTCGACCCCATCACGGCTCGGCAGGCGTCTGAGGTCAACTACCTCGGTACCCTCTTCGCAGCCAAGTACTTCATCCCCTTGCTCTTAGACAACCCCGACGGTGCCAAGATCTTCATAGCCGTCTCCTCCATGGCTTCCCTGATTGTGCGTGGACCGATTGCGAACGCACAGTATTGTGTCAGCAAGATGGCGCAGCTAAAGCTTATGGAGCATATTCACGAGAAATATTCAGGGCAGGGCCTGAGTGCGTACAGCGTGCATCCTGGCGCGGTTGCGTCGGAGATGGCACTTGACAACACTCCGGAGTCATTTATGGAGTACCTTGTGGACAGTCCTGAGTTATGCGGCGCCTTCTGTACCTGGCTTACCGCTGGAGGAGATAAGATGCGGTGGTTGAGTGGAAGACTACTAAGCGCAAAGTGGGACGTAGCCGAGCTCGAACTTCGGCAGGAAGAGATTGCCTCAAAGGACATATTGAAGACGAAACTCGCTGTTTGACAGGCCTAGAAAGGGCTTGGGAGGCAGCAGTCGTCTGCTCCAGAGGTAGTAAGATTACCGCGAACCTGCGGGATCAACATTCAACAAAGTAATAAAATATAGCATCCTTCCATCGTTTATACTCGCCTCTACAAATGGAATAGTATCTCATTTGAAATACCCCTTGGATCCTATACTTGAAGCTACTATCAAAACTTCAGGACAAGCTTTCGCTAGTAGCAGACCGTGGCTCCCCTCAATTTTCTACCCGATTTAGGAGTATGCTGTAATACAGAGACATGCTCCGGCTCACTATCCACATGGTCCAGCATCCAACCACGCACTGCTCACATGAGCGGCCAGCGATACCAGGTAGATCACATATAAGACGCATCGTAGTACCCGGCGCTAGAGTAGTCGCCGCCCAGGACGTCCGAAATAGACACAGCTGCGCTTAGGCTCTTGGAAAACGAAGCCCTGGTACCCTGGGCGCCCTTTCCAGAGTTATTATATTCTGCAAACGTGACACCTTCCGTACGCTCATCGCCGACATTCCAAATACGCCATCCTTGCGGGTTGACGACGGCGCTTAGCTGGGAGTTCTGGAAGACGACGCGAGCATAAGCGCCCCATGGGCGACCGAGATAATAAGCACCATCGGGCACATTGTGGCCAGAGGCAGCGCCAACCTTCGCGTTGTTGAAGACATAGTAGGAAGTCCCACCGGCTGAACCACGACCATTGGCTGTTCGCGCTCCTGTTAGTTCCTATACCACGTATATGGGGACGTCAGCTACTCACCAGTAATATAACCAAGTGGCTTGGCGACTACTCGTATATCGCAAGCCTCAAACCAGGCGGGCGCTTCCTTGCCAAATATGAAGTCGGTAGCACCCTGGATGAGACAGTTAGCGTATAACTGTTTGCCGGAGTTTGCCAACACGGTGTCTTGGAATCCGGTGAAAGCGCTTCCGTAATACCCGCTATCGGCAGCGGCGCTCAGAGCGACGGCCTGGCTTCCCTCGCCGTAGGTGTTGGCGACGTTCACATTGTAGAGCTTGAAGTTCTTGGCCTTGACGCGGAGCGTGGCCGTCTGGTCGTTGGACAGGCCGTCAGCCTGGCTCTTTCTCCCAGTAATCGTGGCCTTATTCCCGGCATAGCTCGAGGTGTCGTCAGTGTAGCCGTAGATGGTGAATTGCGCTGAGCGGGAGCTAATAAGAACCTGCTCGTTGTAGGTTCCCGGGCTGAGGAATATGCACTGCTCTCCGCTTGAGCCTGTGTCAAAGGAGTCAACGGCCTGCTGGATGCTAGTGAAGTCGCCGCCGCTAGAGGAAACGGTGACGCAGCCGGGTGGTGCAGATGTGCGGCTCTCGGCGACGACAGATGCGACGAGAGCCAGACCGGCAATAAGTGACTTCATGATATATTGTGGAAGAAATGGGGATAACTAAATGGATAGGCGTATATAGGCCAACTATCTCTTCTGGATATGATTCTTAATAGCGAGATGTGTTACTTTATAGTGCTTTACACATGAATAGATGAATGGTGCTCGGCCAGGTTGATCAATCTCGGAGTTATGATTGGTGGACTAACACAGAGCGGGCGGCCATATTGGGTATGCTCGTGACGGAGGGAAAATTCCACCAGTGCCAATCTCTACCCGTGCCAATGGCGTTCAAGCGATCGCTATGAATTGATTGAGTGCCTACAGCGGATTTGATGAGCGTCCGTGGGCTTCACCTCGGTCTAAGACGTATGATTAGGAAATAATTTGCATGCTCGGACCCTCTCTACCAGTAGGGATAAGGAAGATTGCTGCTTAGAAACCCCTTGGCGTGCACCTTGGATCCATCGTACCAGTCGAGGTAGTATGGGTTTATTAGCCGGAAGACTGGGGTGACAGGTCAAATGTTCAACGATAGTCTGTAGAGGTAGGTGTCTGCACCTATCCCGGTGGTAGCAAAAGCTGAAGAGCAGCGAAATGACCCTTTGTCGAAGGGAATATTGTCCCCTGGGGCGAGACTCAGAACACGAAGTACTGTCTTGCTCTTCATATTGTATACACCTATATCTCTATCTCCTGTACTGCCATAACTTATGTACCCAGTCTCTATCTATTTCCCCAGGTACAGAATGGCATTGATGACAGCAAGCACCCCTACTTGTCCCGAGTTCACTTCCCTTCTCCTACCCCACTTACTTCTTCTTCGGCGGGGCAACATTAAACTGGAAATGTATAATGTCCCCATCCTGAACGACATACGTCTTCCCTTCTTGCCTGTACTTGCCTGCCGCCTTGATCGGCGCCATCGACTTCTCCCCGTTACACAAGTCGTGGAAGTCTTGATATGCAACCACCTCCGCCTTGATAAAGCCCCGCTCGAAGTCTCCATGGATAACACCTGCCGCCTGCGGGGCGAGTGTTCCCTTCTTGATCGGCCAGCAGCGGATCTCCTTCTCGCCGGCGGTGAAGTAGTACTGCAGGCCGAGTTTCGTGAAGCCTACATATGACTGCCGTTAGTGATGTACACACGAGGTCAAAGGAGGGGAAGCGACTTACCCTGGGTAGTAATCTTTCCCAGCTGACTCGGGACCTTGTTCTCCTTCAAAAAGGCCTCCTGCGCAGCCTTATCATCTCTCATCCCCCACAGCTTCTCCTCGAACTCAATAGAGAAAGGGATGATGTCCGAGGTCTGCCCGCCGTGCGCCTTGACCCACTCTGCAATCTTGCCCAGATACTTGCACTTCTGGCGCAGGTAATCCTTCATGGTGAGGTTGATCAAGTAAATAACGGGTTTAGTGGTGATGAGGTGGAGCTGAGTATTTTGTTAGCATGGTCTACCTTTTAAGGTTACGGTGCATAGGACCTAGAACCCATGATCGGAAGGTCAAGGCGTACCTTGGCGTTGATTAGCTCGATTTCCGCACTCGTCCACTCGCCGTCTCGGACAGGCTTATCCTGTTCCAAGAGCTGTATCGTGTTAGCCGGCCAATTCCCACGCCAGAGAAGTATCGTAGGGGTGCATACAGCCTGAATCTTTGCAGTCGTCTCGTCAAACAGCGGCAGCATCTTGTACTTGCCTCCCGCCTTCCGTACAATAGCCTCTTCGGCAACCTTGGCTTTGGCAAGAATGTCGAGGTCCTTCTTACACAGCTCGCTCTGAATAGTGTCTGCAGGACATTAGCGTTCATCCCCGCCTCTATCTCACATCAAGGCTGGAATGGGGAATGCTCACCCAAATCGCGAACCGGATCCACGGAGTCATCCACATGTAGCACCTCATCGTTATCGAACGCCCTACTCCACTATAAGTCTTCCTCACTCTCTACAACACCACCGATTCCAGGACGATAACTTACCGAACAACATGATACATCCCATCCACTGCCTGAATATGACTCAAGAAGGCGTTTCCCAACCCCGCTCCCTCACTCGCTCCCTTGATCAAGCCAGCAATATCCGTTACCTGCAGGTACGCAGGGTACATGCTTGGCGGCTTCCATACTTTGCAGAGGAAGTCCTACCATCTCGCGTTAGCCTACTCCTTCCTTACTACCATGACATCCATCAAGTTCATCATTTCGGATTTCTGCCGCAACCTGACCAGAACGGCATCGATCAAGACCTGCTCATCACGCAGACAAAAAAAAAAAATCCGACGCAAGAGATGAGACTCACATATCTCACGTCCGGCACGACACACCTCGCCTCGTTCGGCTCAATCGTGCAAAAGGGATAGTTCTCCGCCGCCGCGCTCTGCTCCGTCATCAGGTTGAACAGAGAGCTCTTTCCCACATTGGGCAGCCCCACACAGCCCATCTTGAGGTTCGACTTGACGCGCCCGAAGGCGACGACATTATTCGTCGTCGACTCCGTAGCTTTCTTGGGCGGCATGGCGGGATAAAGTTTGTCGTTGAGATTCTGAGGTATCGAATGGAGGGGAATTTGTGGGATGGAGGGGATGGAGGGGGTAGTTTTGATCGTCAGGGTCCACATGTGCGGCGCGGCGCCAAGCTTTTTCTTCTTTTTCTTTTCATGCCTGCTACCTTCTTTTTTTTCTTGCTTTTTTTTTTAGGTTTAGTTCTTCTTCGTCCCGCCCTAGCTTTCAGCATAGTATTACTAGTAGTTTCAGGGCCATAGAATGAATAAATCGTACGACATTTGGCCTATCCAGGCGTGGTTACATAAGCGGACGTTTCATTTTCCTTTTTTTTTTTTTCTCTTCTATTGTTTCTAATATTAGCGGGGGACAGAGAGTGGGGGCCAGGATGTTCCATGGTCTGGACCCTTGGATTCATACACGTGACATACTTAGTTAAGACGCGATCATTGGTTTATCCCTGGCCACTGACTGGAGCGTGTTTTGCAGGGGAGGGGGCGGGTTAGTAATGGTTGAAGGACGAATAGCGTGGGGCAATGCTTGGATGACAACACAGCCAAACATGACGGACATCGACGACCTTACATAGGGCGCTACTCGTCTAGCTAGAGGGTGTGTCATCGACAACTGCCACATTAGCCTGGGGCCATAGAGATATAAAAGCGTTTACCCAAATAGGGAACATTATCTGAAGCAGATGCAGGCGTCCGCGGTATCTTCCTCCCAGGATTAGCGTGACTCTTAGGACAATCTCCAGATGGGATGTAGCGTTACCTATCGGAATCGAGTCACAAAGAGCGGAAGTCGGCTATCGTCGGGGCGGCTTATCCACGGGCGCGGTGAACAAAGCAGAGAGACAGCTTTGACGATATCAGATGGGCTGAATTGATTTGTCAGTGGAGATGGCAGCCGCATCTCGCATGTCTTCGCCCTCCATTTCCCCGCAGTTGGAGAGGGCCATTACCGAATATTTAGGTGAACATAATAATGCGGGGAGGGTGATTCGCATAGCGCCGGGCATAAGCTGAGGTACCCTAGGTGCTAGACAAGAGAAGATATATTGAAGTATTGAAATAGTAAATCGGTGTTGCTGATTAGAATAACTTGGGATGGGCTGGCAAGCCCCGCTCTCCCCCGCCCCCCCCACGCCCCTGGGCCTACGATATCAACGTACACTCGTAAATTCTACTACGGCAGTACAAGCCAAGGTCATACCCCACTTGTGAAACAACCTGATGTCTCCAAAAGGGCGCGGGGCTGTTGAGTGCACGAGCATATTGCTGCATGGCATCAGGGGATCATATCTCGAGGAGTCATTACATGAGTCACATTCGACATAAAAGCTACTCTAAAATCTAAAATAGGATATAACCTCTCAGTTGTTGCGACTTAATTTTGATTTTGATTTCAAACTCTGAGCTCTTTCTAGCACCCATCTCAAACCTCAAACTCTGAGGTCTTTCTAGCACCCGTCTCATCCACTGGCTCCTCATACATCATTCATTCCCGTCGCCATGGACCTCCCTGTTCGAAGCAAGCCCACCAATAGCGAGATGTTCACCTTCGGTAGCAAGGAATTAAAAGACCAATTCCTTTTCGAACCCGGATGGCTGAATATGAACCATGGTATGTACTGCCCGAGCCGCAACTGTGGCTGTTGCTAATTAAAGCGAGGATAGGATCCTTCGGAGCCATCCCCAAACATATCAAAGAAGCGTTTCGCTTTTACCAAGACGAATGCGAGGCCAGGCCCGACTCTTTCATCCGCTATGAGTACCCAAAACTCCTGGATGAGGCCCGGGCCGCGGTGGCGGAGATTATCCACGCACCCGTCGACAGCGTCGTCTTCCTCTCGAACGCCACCGTGGGTATCAACACGATCCTCAAAAACCTGAAATGGAACCCGGACGGAAAGGACGTCATCCTAAGCTTCTCAACTGTATATACGGGAGTTGGGAAGACCGTCGATTACATCACCGACTACCACGACGACCTCGTCTCAAGCAAGGAGATCGGCCTGACTTATCCCATCGAAGACGCCGACGTCGTCCAGAAGTTCCGCGACGCGGTAAAAGAAGTCGAAGCAGAAGGGAAGCGAGTCCGCGCCAGTATCATCGACGTCGTCTCATCCCTCCCAGGCGTCGTATTCCCCTGGGAGGAGCTGGTCAAGGTGTGTAAAGACCTCGGAATCCTCAGCGTAGTCGACGGCGCACAGGCTGTCGGACAAGTCCAGCTGGACCTCTCGGCCGCCGACCCCGACTTCTTTGTCTCCAACTGCCACAAGTGGCTACACTCCCCGCGCGGCGGTGCCGTGTTCTATGTGCCGACTAGGAACCAGGATCTCCTGCCTAGCGCACTGGCAACCAGCCAGGGTTACGTTTCCAGGAAGGTCGTCCGCACGTCGCCCTTGCCGCCAAGCTCAAAAACCCCCTTTGTCAAGACCTTCGAATTTGTGGGAACGCTCGACAACACCCCGTACCTCTGCGTCAAGGATGCCATCGAGTGGCGACGCACCGCCCTGGGCGGCGAGGAGAAGATCCTGACCTACCTGCGAGACTTGAGTAGGCGCGGCAGCAAGCTCATAGCCGAGAGGTTGGGGACGGAGGTCATGGACAACAGCACGGGCACGCTGACGGAGTGCGCAATGGCGAACGTAGCGCTGCCCATCTGGTCCCAGAAGGAAGGGCCTGGAGCCAAGGATGCAGATGTGGTGTTGTCCGCGGACGAACTCCCTAAAGCGTTCCAGTGGATTCTGGAAACCATGGTTAAGGAGTACCGCACATTCATCGCGCTCGTAATCCACGACGGGCGAATCTGGGCGAGGGTTAGCGCGCAGGTTTACCTTGATATAGAGGACTACGGCCGTGCTGCCGAGATCCTCGAAGCTCTGTGTGCGCGTGTTGCCAAGAAGGAGTTCGTATAGGGGAGGAAGGGGAGAAGGGGGGAATCCGCTTGTGGTTGGTCAGGTATTATTGACTGGGATTGGCGAAACGGGCCATGGGTTGGAGATGGCGCTGGCAGCTGCTGCAACAATACAGGTACAAGCAGTGGCGCTCGATAGCACGCTTTGACAAACCCGGATTTGGACATGAATGCGAATGACACCGACCGAGCAAATAGTACAGTACAGTGCTGGGGCCAGGACACAGGTATTGGCAGCGCGGGACCCTTGTGTCTAATCTGGCGATAAATTAACTATGATATAAGAAACATGATGCTTGCCCTCGAGCATCGGGGAGGAACCTATTTTTTATTTTTCTTGTTAACAATTATTACTACTACTACAAGTACGGAGTACGGAGTACTCATTTGAGTGTACTTTGTTTCGACCAAAACCCTGTTTTCGGCGAATCATCAGTGCCCTGCATGATCGATAAGCAGAGTCACTTTACGGAGTACTTGCTCCACTTATCTAACCTACGCCCCCACCTTGGATCCACTTTGTCCAAAAAGGCGATAATGCGAAAACTGGCGTTAGCTGGAAAATAATTGGAAAAGGAGGAGAAAATAAATATCCGCCCCACGAGGAGTCACTGGAATGAATTAAATGGAGAGCCTGGTACGCGAGTTTGCCCCGAGCAAACATCGAAAGCCGACCGTAGGCTGCGCAGCGCTACCCGCTTTTCCATTATTGGACTTCTCACTTACGTTCCCCCTTTCTGGACGTGTACATACTTGTATAAAACCAATGCCCGGACTGCCCCCGAAAAACACCGTGTCCTTTGTTAAAATAGAATGAGATTCCCACGGGGGCCGTAATGTAGGACGCCGGGTGTGCATCCCGCCCCCAAGCCTGCATCGAGTACAAGTACCTGTGAATGTACGAAGATTCCTAGTGATACTGTCTGCTCGGTTTGCTTGAAAACAGACTTCGGAAGGGGAGCAAAACCTAATGTCATTATCGCACACAGTACTAACACTCGAACCCGTCTTAACGCGGACTCTTAAGTCGTCAACCGGTGGAGTCGCGCCCGAGATTTGCAATCTCGCCTCACTCCTTGAGAGGTCCACCTTCCCAGGGCAAAACAGGCCATGACTGGACGGCCCCTCCCCGTCGAGGCCGGGAATCTTGGTTCATCCCGGCAGAGGCACAGAGTACAACGTACAAGTACCTTATTAGCACTACTTGAGGACTGTTCGTTATATCCATCGATCTTCCCACCCCTGTCAATCGGCTTGGCGCACTGTCCATGTACCGATCTTTTCCAAATAGGGATGGTCGGGGCCAAAAAACTTGGAACGAACCTAGCCAACACACAACCTTGGAAGAAAAGCACCTCCGATCAGGGGATGGATGGGATGCCTGTGTCAGGAAAGGAACCTCCAATCACCAATGTATTTCCTCCGTTTTCGTGCTCGCCTTGTCTCTCTCCGGCCGGTGTCTGAGGGTACGAGCATTACTACACGCTTGTACGCGTACGCAACGAAGATCAGTCAGATCAGGAGGCCACGGCATTAGGATGTTAATCTGAAGAGAGGCTCTTGGTGGTGGGTGGGATCGATTGTTTTGGGGGTTGGCGGGGGGGTGTACTTTTTTGTACTCGTACTCCACGCAGTTTGGGACTTGTTGATGTCATGCCTATTTTTCTAGGTATTGACAAAGTCGATACAGGGTATGAGCTTCCTCGTCCTCCTTCGCCACTGGAGATACCAGTCAATACAAACACAAATGAATAGTTGTACTCTCAGCATCCACGTACAAGTACTTGAAGAGTTCTCACGCATACTCTCCTGGTTCAGAGCGCAGTTTTGCGGGCACAACTCGTACTCGTACTTGATTCATCTATCAAAAAAAGGTATTTCGTCCGTCAGCCACTTCACCTTACCCCTGTCCTGCTCTCGCCTTGTTGGCGGGGAAAGTACAGGGGCTGTTACAATACGGAGCACGGTACGCGGGGCGAGATTGAATACAGCGGCGCTAATCCTCCATTAAGTTACATTAAGCTTGACGACCCTATCCGCAAACGGCCAACCCTTCGCCACTCCGACCCGTGCCTTGCTTCCAAAAAGGGGACAAAACAAAGACAAGTGTCCCTGAAACACGCCGTGCGAAGTATTAGCGCCCGTCATTTCCAGAGATGTGGGCTCAATAGGCTGGTACGTATCTCCGCACCTTCCCGCCATCCCCCCCGTGCCGAAGCGAAACCCAGTATGAAAGATCCATCGAGCCATCAGCTTACCCGCCCCCACCCTTTCTTGCGTCTTTCAAAGACTGGATCTTCCCCACGATCTTTCCTGCCCCTTCATCCCTTTCCCCCCTCCCCTCCTTCCCCTTCCCCCTCCCTCTGGGTTTGGTAATTCGCATCGGCTTGACGCCCATCGCACCAGGAAACCTAGCGCCATAATGACCGTGACGCGACTTCCTCGGCCCCAGTGGGCGGTGGCCTTGGCACGGACGATACTGTTCGCCCTGGTGCCAAGTTTCCTATCCGATCTTTCAAACCCCGAGCGCCGGCGCCGGCCGCCGAGACAACACCCGACCTCCTACCTTGACGGTCTCCGCGGACTGGCCGCGTGCGCCGTCTTCGCATACCACTACACAGACTACAACCATAAGCCATTCCTGCCACACTACGGCCACAATGATGACGGCAAGGGCTCGTCCATCCTGCAGTTGCCCTACCTTCGCTTGATCTACTCCGGCACGCCCATGGTGCACGTCTTCTTCGTCATTTCCGGCTTCGCGCTGTCCCTCCGCCCGCTCCGGACGCTCTATAATACGGCCAACCCATCCAAGGGCCCCGACGGCTCGGCCCTTGCGAAATGCCACGCAATCCTCGCCTCCTCCACCTTCCGTCGGCCCTTTCGAATTTTCATCCCCCCGATGATGTCGACGCTCTTCACCGCAACCATCGTTCAACTTGGCTACATGAACGGCTACATGAAGCCCCAAGAAACGATCAAGGCGCAGATCGACGACTGGCTCGGGGACGGAATCCAGAAGATCATGTATCCTTGGGCCTGGGATGAGGGGTCCCCCAAATCGCGCTACAACCCCCACCTGTGGACGATACCCATGGAGTTTGTGCACTCCATGTTCCTCTTCCTGGTCATTCTCATGTGCTCTAGGCTGCGCACCCCGCGAGTCCGCCAAATCACCCTCTTCACCATCATGATCGGCGTCCTTATGAGCAACCGCTGGGCGTGCTTCGAGTTCGTGGCCGGCGCCCTCCTGGCCGATACGTACATCTACGCCCAGCTCTCCGAACCCGCCGAGTCAGAAAAGGACGGTGGCCTGATCGCCCCCGTGCAAAACGTATTGATGAGCCCGACTTACCCCAAAGCCGACCTACGGAAAGCCGTCCCCGCCGTCCTCCACGGCTGCAAGGAAGCCCCCGTCATCATCGTCTTGCTCATCGCAGGCTACATCCTCTCGTGGCCTCCCCGAAAGGGCGACATGACTGGATCATACCTATGGATCCAGGGCCTCGTCCCCGAGCGCTTTGTAGGCGATAAGCCCGAGCGCGCCCGCGACATCTGTCTCGCCCTCGCTGCGTTCGCCACCGTTTGGGCAAGCGGCCGCATCACACTGTTCAAGCGGGTCCTCAACAGCAGCATCCCGCAGTACGCGGGGAAGATCAGTTTCTGCTTCTACATCCTGCAGCATCCGGTGCTCAACGTTCTGCAGCACCCTGTCCTGGGCGCCGAGGCGAAGGCAGCTACTGCCGAGAAGCCGGCAGAGGGCCCATGGGGCGTGCGGGGATTGGCGGGCATCCAGACGCCTCTCCAGCGCACCACTACTTGGTTCATTGGGCTAGTCATTTTAGGGTCAGTTCTAGTGTGGCTTGCGGACCTGTTCACCCGCATCGTGGACGGCCCAGCGGTCAGGTTTGCAAGGTGGTTAGAGGGAGTCGCGTTCGCGAAGGAGGATACCAACGCCGAAGCGGCGTCTCAGAAATAGATTAATGGTTTTCCTTTGTTTCCATGTACAATAGAAGAGGGACAGGGTCCCGAGGAGTTTAGACTGAGGTCTTTATCGAGGCAGGGGATGGAGCAGCACCAATGCCAGGTCCTTCATCTCCCTGTATTTAATGCCAACAGCGCCACCTAAAAGGGGCCACTTACTTGTATCAATAGTACGGACCCAGAAATGAGTCCGTGGAAGATTACTCGTGACCCATGCTTAACAACATTCACCGACAACCCGCACGCGGGTACGGGCAGCCAAGCCTTCTAGGAGGTTTGTCATGGAATTATTAGAAAGCGGGGCATGTAACTATAAGGTTAGCTACCCGAGGTATACTTCCGACACCGGAACCCCCGATTATTGCATGGCTCATTTCGACTCATTCTTACTACAGCTGCGGCGGTATCATTCCGACCAAGTGCATCCGTAACTGTCAAGTACACTTAAATTGGGGGATACACCCTCAGTCCTATATGGTATAGCTACACCTGTCACAACCGACTCCAACCCACAATAACGAAGATGTTCGACGATATGCACGAAGGGGACGCCTTCGAGATCCGCTTAGACATCCTGGGCCAACAGCCGCTCCTTAACAAACTCTATACCCAGGTAACGACATGCTTCCCAGTCCCAAAAACCATCTCCGACGCCCACATCACCGAGACACTCACGGCGGGCCTCACCCGCCTTGTGTCATCATTCCCCTGGGTTGGGGGCCAAGTACTCCACACTCCCCCCACCTCTAGCTGCGCGTGCAACTTCTCCATCGTCCCCTGGAGGAAGGTCCCCCGCCTAATCCTCAAAGACCTACGAAATGACCCCTCCACGCCAACAATGGAAACCCTCGGGGAGACTCGTTTCCCCATGGCGTCCCTAGACGAATCCATACTTTCGCCCTGCAAAACGCTCTCGGCAGCCGCCGACATGACCCCATTCGTTTTCGCCGTCCAAGCGACTTTCATTAAAGGTGGCCTCCTACTCACCTTCGTGGGACAGCATAATGCGATGGACATGGTCGGCCAGGCCGAACTCATCCGCCTCCTCTCAAAAGCCTGTAGAGGCGAGTCCTTCACGCCTGAGGAGGTCTCAAATGGTAACATGCCCCGCCACGACATCGTCCCCTTCCTCGACGATTCGTACCAGCCGGGACCTGAGCTAGACACTCAAAAGGCGAAATCGCCAGCCCCAGGTTCGCCTCTAGCACCGCCGGAATGCACCTGGGAATACTTTGGCTTCTCCGCCGACTCCCTCGCTACTCTCAAGGCCGTGGCGTCGGAAAGCGTGACCACCCTGCCGGGGTACGTCTCTACAGATGACGCCCTGTGCGCACTCATCTGGCAGTGCGTCACACGGGCTCGCCTCCCCCGGCTCCCCCCTGCTGCAACCTCGACCTTTGCACGAGCCGTAGACGTCCGCCGCGCAATGGGTGTCTCAGAAGTATACCCAGGCATCCTCCAAAATATGGCGTACAACACCCTCCCCGCAGCAGACGCGGTCTCCCAGCCACTCGGCGTTATAGCCTCGCAGCTCCGGACATCACTGGACCCCTCGCAGCTGGATCACCGCACACGGGTATTAGCGACGGCGCTCCACCGCCTCTCGGACAAGTCAACCATGTCATTTACCGCGGGAGCCAATCCATCGACGGATATATCCTTCAGCTCGTGGGCGAAAATTGATTTGTACAACATGGACTTTGGTCTCGGACTAGGGAAGCCAGCGGCTGTTCGCAGGCCGCGATTTGACATGGTCGAGAGTTTAATGTACATAATGCCGAGGCGGCCGGACGGGGAGTTGGTGGTTGCGATGTGTCTTAGGTTGGAGGATATGGCCAGGTTGAAGGTGGACAAGACTTTTACTAAGTACGGGACTTATATTGGCTGATCAGAGACATATTACTATAAACCCAAGTACATTATACGTGGGGATGAGCGTGCCTTCCTGTTTATCTCATGACGTCGAGTGTAGAGTGTACATGTTAATTCTATGTGACTAGTGGTACGACGGGCACATCATGCTTACATCACAGCTTTGCTGTACTATGAGACATGTGAAGATGCTCAGCCTTTTAGAACGGGGAGATATCAAACAAGACTCAGGCTTATCGCCTCAATCCGCTCGACCAAGTCTCTCATATTTTTTTTCGAGAGTCGAAGTTGAACTAAGCCAGGATAGTCGATCGCCCCATCGTCCTATACCTGCTGTCTCTCCACCTTCGCAGTATCCGCGGCGTCCGCGGCGTCCTCGGAGTCCTTAAGCCCACGGCCATGGACCTCATCAAGTTCCTCCTCCTCCTCCTACATCGCGCTCTGGACTACCTCATATCATGGGCGTACCTGGTGAGCATCCGACGACCCTACAGTCTATTCACATGCGAATTGACTCATACCCCACGTAGGCGCAAAATCTCCCTGTCCCTTGGGTCTTCTTTGACCGGAAGGTGTGCCTTTTCCACCCCTCCATCCGCCTTCCGCTACGTATTTAGCGTACAGAGTCCGTCGTAGAAACATTGACAGCGACCAGACAGGCGAGATTAAACGGGAAGACCAGCCGCTATTGCGAAAACTCGCGCTGGTCCTCATATTCAACCCCCTGACAGAATGGATTGATTCGACCCATGTGATGCGTCTGCAGGCATACAGGAAGGCGTTATCGAAAGGTATGTCCACACGTCTCCTCTCCATCGCATCGGCAGCATCCTCACTTACTCCCAGGAAGAGAAGAGAACACACCCGACATACGGAAACGAATCCAATCATTTGTTGAAGCCTACTCGATAAAAATGGAAGATTTCGAGCCCTCCGACATTGACGAGTACGCCACGTTCTCTGAATTTGTCACAAGGCGGATTTCACCGGACTCCAGACCGATACACTCCCCCGATGACCCTTCCACTGCTGTGGTACCCGCCGACTCCCGGGCCGTCGTCTACTCTACCCTCCCCGAAGCCCGCCGGCTCTGGGCTAAAGGGAACGACTTCAGTCTCCCATACCTGTTAATGGATACACAGCTCGCGCGTACCTTCGCTGACGGCTCTGTGGCCAGCTTCCAGTTATCTCCGCAAGGTTACCACCGCTACCACTCTCCGGTGAACGGCGTGGTGAAGCGATATAGGAGCATGCCGGGGGATTCCTACCCGATTGATCCCGTTGCGCTGCATAGTGGGGTGGACATATTGACGAGGAATCGGCGGGCTTACGTTGTCATTAAGTCTGATGAGTTTGGATATGTTCTCTTCGCTGCGATAGGCGGGGAAGAAGTTGGGTTCCCTCAGTAAGCCTTTGCTTCTTCATGAGCTGCGTTTAAGCGACAAGGACACCATGTTAACAGGAATACAGGATCCACGACCAATGGCAAAAACCCGGAAGCTATATTGAAAAGGGAGATGAGCTAGGGATGTTCCACCTGGGCAGTCCATCTATTGTTATGGTGTTCCAAAGGGGCATGTTGCAGTTTGACCAGGACCTGCTTGATAGTAGTAAGAGGCAGATCGAGGTCGCAGTTGACATGGGGATGAGTCTGGGTCGAGGAGCTGGTAGCGGCGTAGAGACAAAGTAGCAGAGCGTCCTTATCCTAGAGGCATGTCCTATATTGAAACCCTCCGAAGGCGATGGCCAGTCTAATGAGTTGCGGAGCCATCGTTTAACTTAGCCGATCGGGAAACCCACGCCTACCAAGTCTCACGGCCTCTGGTAACGAGCAGTCGTGGATCATGCTACATTTGTTCACAAGGGCCGGCGGGCTCGTCTGGTGGAGCAACTAGATCCGTGATCGGGAAGTGTGATAAATCCGGTGGCAACTTAGCGGCAAGTATGGTGATTCCGGTGGCAACTCCACAGGACCCCTACTTCGCACGCTATGGAATCGGTCTTGCGCTAAAAGGATGGCTCCCCACAAGTCGAGGCTTTTGCAATAGGAGATAGCAGGAGATAAGTTCTAAGTCCGTCAAACAAGAGACGCCGGCCATTACCGTGCGCGACCATGTCACGAAATACGATTATAAATCAGGCCAGCCAGTTTTAAGATGCAGCCGGATGACACGGAAGATCGGAAATAGGGTTTAGTTGTTACCCCGAAGCTCCGATTCAGTGTGAATATCGGATATAATAGTTAGCTCCAAGACCGAAACCAATCGCATGTAATAAAATATATATATATATATATATATATATATATATATATT
>ONZQ02000016.1:52350-81438 GCA_900312665.1 Cephalotrichum gorgonifer
TACGCATGTAATAAATAATATATATATATATATATATATATATATATATATTCGAATGGCCTCAGCACTCCTTGTAAATGGGTTAACAAGACAAACACCAACGCGAATCCAGATCTCTGCAGCGCTACAGTCAAAATGTCACCTCAGCTACCTACTCGAAAGCTCGGTAAGAGCGGCCCTGAGGTCACTGCCCTTGGTTTCGGTGCGATGGGTTTGAGTGCCTTCTACGGCGCTCCCGAAAGCGATGAGCAACGATTCAAGGTCTTAGATCGTGCATATGAGCTAGGGGAGACCTTCTGGGATAGTGCAGACATTTACATGGACAGTGAGGACCTGCTTGGGAAGTGGTTCAAGCGGACTGGAAAGAGAAGTGAAATCTTCCTTGCCACCAAGGTATATTCGTATGGATCTATTTCTCCGAAGACGATATGCTCACGATTTGATAGTTTGGATTCAAAATACAGGAGCATGGTGGTTATGCTATAAACAGTACACCAGAGTACTGCAAGCTGGCTTGCACAAAGAGCCTGCAGAGACTTGGTATCGATACCATCGATCTGTACTACTGCCATCGTGTGGACCTGAAGACGCCAATCGAGAAGACAATCGAAGCCATGGTTGAGCTGAAAAAGTTGGTTTTCAACTAATACTCCACGAAAGTGGTGGCTGCTAACTCCTCTCTAGCGAAGGGAAGATCAAATATATCGGCCTCAGCGAAGTCTCGAGCGAGACGCTCCGCCGCGCCTGTAAAGTCCACCACGTCGACGCCGTGCAAGTCGAATACTCTCCATTTTCCTTGGATATTGAAGACCCGAACATTGCACTGCTGAAGACGTGCCGCGAGCTTGGCGTTGCAATCGTCGCCTACTCCCCTCTCGGCCGCGGCTTTGTGACTGGACAGTATCGCTCACCAGATGACTTCGAGGAAGGCGACTTCAGGAAAGGGGCACCTCGATTTTCGAAGGAGAACTTCTCCAAGAACCTTGAGCTCGTCGACGGGATTGTCGCGCTTGCAAAGAAGAAGGGCTGCACGGCGGGACAGTTGACACTGGCCTGGCTGCTGGCACAAGGAGACGACATTATTCCGATTCCTGGTACTAGCAAGGTCAAGTACCTGGAAGAGAATGTGGGTGCGCTCAGCGTTAAGTTGACGGAGGACGAGGTTAAGGAGGTTCGAGATTTTGTTGACGCGGCAGACGTACACGGCTCGAGGTATCCGGAAGCTATGGCGAGCCTCTCGTACGCGGATACGCCTGCGTTATAGGAGCCGTATTCGGGTCAAAGGATGCAAATATCCAAAATGCCTAGAATTGATAGTATTTGACTTCTTGTACACTTATCCGAACTGGGAACTCTGGGACGAAGCGCTTGCAGTAACGACCAACTAACTCATGCTTGGATATGAAGTCACCCCCAATGGCATCAGGGCACCACCAATCGCTTTGGGAGGAAGGTAGGGAAGCTAGCATACAGAAAAGGCTCTCCGATTCTATACCACATTCTGACCTACTCTCACATCGTCTCGATTGTGTGATGCACGTTTACCCTTGCTGCTGCATTGTTCATAACCGAAATCAAGGTCTAAGCAAAGCCAAGGAACTGTATAGGAAGGGTATGAATAAAGCAAAAGTGAGAGAAGAGTAAAGAGCTAGAGGTCCTGGCACTTCTTAAAATGGGTGCATCGACCTAGTTATCTGTGTGGCGGTTAGGTGTAGTTCCCCGGATATATGGTGAACTGCTGTACGTTACATCCTACCATTCTTGTATCTCGACTTACCGCTACTAGTTCAGGGGCTGAAGACCTAATATCGTGCGACTGCTATAGACCCTGCTCTCAAAAGGATTTTAACATGGACCGGACTACGGTGGGAGAATGACGTACCGTGGTGGCTATTGCAGTGAAATCTTGCCACTCTTCCTGATGACTTATTTGCAGCTTTCATTTCCCCCCTTCGTAAGTTTGCAGACTGTTCTCTAGACATGGGTATGTTTCTCGGCTGATTAAATTATGTAATGTACTCTTGTGATGTTTACATATTTATTGGAATAAGGGAAGGGATACATGAGGGAAGTGTGCGTAGGATAGCCTTCACCAGTTCGTTATCGTTATAAAACGAAATAACTCCTAAAACGGAACTCGAGCCATCGGAATTAGGAATTAGAGTCCCATTAGTGCCCCCCCACCACCTCAGGTGTTAAATTTCACGCCCTTCGAACACATTTACGACAATTCGCAGCGGCGGGATAATTCTGGGAGAGCTTATGTTGTACTACACCCGCGATATACTCACAAAATAAGCAGGAAACTGCTGTCAAGATTCGGATCCGATTCTGGACTCCGAAGACTCTCAAGCGATGACGTGAGAAGGTTGTAGAAGTCCTCGTACACCTTCGACTTGGCAGGGTCCCTTTGTTGAAGACACGGACAAAACCACCACTTTTGGACTAGCCAGGTCCCTTCGCGAAGCGTACGATTGGCTGGCACTCCGTCAAAAGAACCGAGCTCCACACTCGGGGAGCCACACCACGCCCCGGTCCCAAGCACGCAATACACCTACACACCCCACGACGAAGATAAGCATTCGGCCTTTCCAACCAAGCATTTGACGGGTTTTCTTTCTAGCGGCCCGCCGCCACTAGAGAAAAAGCCTGGATACCCGCTCCTATCCGGCCGGGATTACTCCGCTAAACAACAAGTACCCTCCGATATAACAACTCCGAGCAAGGGCTAGGTCCCCGGGTACGTTCCTAATTCTGTCTGGCCTGGTTGAAGTTTTCGTTTAGTGTATGTCGCCATCGCCCAGGCCCATCGCAGAATCCTCCGCATTCCGGGGCCAAGGCCCGGATGGTATGCAATGCAACCCGTATAATAATAAGCTGTTGGTATCTTCTGTGATCTCGTCCCGGTAGTTTGTCTGCTCCATTTCGTGTCATCTATCTTTGGCAAAGTCCTCTCTCGCACTTCCTCGGACGTTTGGCTATCAGTTGTTCACTCCCAAACTCAATGGCAGACTCCAACAAGCTAGCCGCCGCCACCGGCGAGCTGGCCGTCGAGATCTCCGATACGCCCGTCAAGCGTGTCTGGTACAGGTCGACTCTCTTTAACGCCTTCGTGATCGGCATAGTGGGTTTCATGGCTCCCGGCCTCTGGAACGCCATGAACCAGCTCGGAGCCGGCGGCGCTCAGGAGCCCTTCCTCGTCAACGCGGCGAACGCTCTCGTCTTCGCCCTGATGGGCTTCCTCTGTCTCTTTGGTGCCCCCATCGCCAACCGCATCGGCCTCGGCTGGACGCTATTCCTTGGCGCCGTAGGCTACCCTCTCTACTCAGCGGGCCTGTACACGAACAACAGGTTCGGAAACGTGTGGTTTGTGCTGGTGGGTGCTGTTGCTTGCGGCCTGAGTGCCGGTCTTTTCTGGGCGAGCGAGGGTACCGTCGCGCTAGGCTACCCCGAGCCTGGCAAGCGCGGGCGGTACATGAACATCTGGCTCATCTTCCGCACGGGCGGCCCGCTAGTCGGCGGCGCCATCGTGCTAGCCCTCAACAACAACGCCGCGGCCAAGACGAAGGGAAAAGTCGACCCCAAGACGTACCTGGTCTTCATCGCGCTTCAGTGCATCGCTGCGCCGGTCGCGCTCCTCCTCACTCCGCCGGAGAAGGTCCAGCGCGCGGACGGCAGCAAGGTCATCATCAGGGCCGAGAAGACGTGGGCGGCCGAGTTCAAGGCACTCTGGCAAGTCAGCACGCGTAAAGAAATCGTCCTTCTCCTCCCAATTTTCTGGGCTGCGTACTTCAACCAGTACAGCGGAAACTTCCAGACGTACTACTTCGGCGTGCGCGCACGCGCTCTCATTGGTTTTGTGAGCAACTTCGGCACCCTGCTGTCTTCTCAGCTTATTAGCATGTGGCTGGACAACAAGCGTTTCTCGGTGAAACAGCGGATTGAGTACGGTTTCTACTATGTCGTGGTGTGGCACGTTATTGCCTGGTAAGTTGACTTTCTCCGTGGCCATCTTCACCAAGTTCCGTAGCCAAGACTGGCCATAATAACACTTTTTGACAATAGGGTATACGGGTGGGTGATCCAGGAAAAGTATACCGCCAACCCGCCGGCGTACGACTGGGAAGACTCCGGGTTCACTGAGGGTTTCTTTGTGCTGCTCCTATGGGACTTCGCCCGACAGTCGCTGCAGAACTGGTTGTACTATCTAGTGTCGAGCATGACGAACAATATCTCGGAGCTAGCGCGATTCTCGGGTATCCTGAGAGGACAGGAGTCCTTCGCCCAGGCTGTGAGCTACGGACTGAACACGAGGAAGTGGAAGGGAGGTCGCGTCCCGCTTGCGGTCAACACCATCTTGCTAGGTAAATTCGCCACTTTCTTTCCCAAGTCAACCTCATGAGACTAACCTGGCTGTTTAGGACTTGCGGTATACCCCACCTGGCTAGTTGTGAAGGACTTCAAGCCCGTGAATGAAACCAAGGTCGACCAAGCCATCGAGGAGCGGTCCTCGGATGTGGATGCGGAAGAGGAGGTGAACGTTGCGAAGAACTAAAGTCTCTGACTGTTACCATCATGCCCTCTAATACCCACACACTACAATAGCAAGACTGATACCAAACTTTCTACCAACTATGGGCTTTACCTTGATATTTACTGCATGTTGACCGGATGTAGCTGGCATAACAACTTGTCAGCACGGCGCTCGTTGCTACACCTTCAGTATATTGGTATGCATCAAGCGGCCTGATAATCGATGAGGTTTCCTCATGAGTTTCACCTTGGTTCACTCCTGAGCAGACCAGGCGTACGTGGCACCACTCTTATGTGCGAGAATCGTAGTCAGAATTAAGTACCAGCCGCTCGATAGAAGCCAACACCTAGTAGCCAATATGATAAACGCCCTCCGTCTTCACGAAGGACTCTACAAATCTCAGAATTAAAGATTAGTTAATTACAAGAAGCTAAGCCTCTTTCATCTTCCACCCATTAGGAGGACTTCGGCAGCTCAATAAGCTTGTAGTCGGCATCGAGGTAGTACCACCAGGTATACTTCTCCGGCACGGGAGCGGCAGGTTTCTTGGCGTTCTTCTTCGGGATGTCGAACTCCGCGTTCGTCTTGCACCGGGAGATGAAGCTGTCGATGGAATCCACGGAGGTCTGATTGTAGTTGATCTCGTTGGGATCCACCTTTCCGCCGACAAGCTCCTTCCAGAACCCGTGGCTGTCCTCAAGAACGTCGATGATAAAGGCCTTCTCCTGCCACTTTTCGCCGACGATGGGGATGACGTCATCTCCGCGGGCAACCTTGTAATACTACTCTAGATATTAGTTTTTTCTCCGCGTGTATATTTACTAAAAGAAAGACGGGAGGATACTGACGGTGAACCAGTCGTAGTAGGTCTTCGTGAGACCAGGTCGGTACTTCTCGACGTCCTCAACAGCTACACGGGATTAATATTTCGGCTGGGATAGTTAGATAGTATGGAGTCCTTACAGTTCACCAAGGGCGCAAGCGGGTCGTTGACGTCGATAGCAAGGACCTTCCAGTCCGTCTCATCACCCTAGAACTTATTAGAAACAGCTAAAATGAAGGGACACCACTGAGTACTCACGTCGTTGAGAGCAAGTCCGCCAAGGACCTTCACCTGCTTGACCTGTCCAACATAACCGACACTGCGATAGCCGTCAGCATCGAGCCAAATCCGTAAAAGGGCAAACAGGACTTACTTGTCGCCGATGTCAATGATATCAACGGGGTCATTGTCACCTGGGAAGTTCGTGAACTCGTGATCAAAGTTTGGGCTCTCCCAAGTCTGAGGAACGGAGCCGTAGAGGAAAGGATAGCTCTTATGCGGCCATACGTTCTCGACAAACCGGGGCAAATCCTTCTTCTCATCATGGAAGATGGGGTCTATGAAAATAAAAATTGTCAGCAATGTCAACCCCAGCAAACAGTGCTGAGTGCCCCTCGAAACGTACTAAGCGGCTCATCCCTCTTAATCTCAAGCTTCCCGTTCGTCCACCTGGGAATCTCAACTACCATGTTGACAACCTGATGGTTTGACTCGTCGGGGTAAGTAGGAACGTCGTGCCAGAACGAGATGGGCTTTCCATCGCGCAGGAGCCAGACCCTCCAGTCCTGCACATGTGTTAACATGCCCTGTCACCTCAAAATCAAAGGCGAGGGGATTGCGCACCAGGGTGTTTCGGGCACCGACTTCCCTCAGGCGAAGAGTTGAGTAGTCGCTAATGACGGAAGTGTCGCTGCAGTTCCCCTTCGGGACGCATTGGTCCTTTGCGAGAGCACTGCCCGCGAGGAGCAATGCAGTGAGGGTGGCCTTGGCGGACATCATAATGGCGTTTAGAAATGAGTGGAACGTCCCGAATAAAAAGTATACTACAGGAACTAAAGAGCGGCAGGGCTGATAAAACTAAAACAAGGGACCGTCCGGGTTACCACCCGGGGATGGGACATTGAGATATTTATGGAGATAAGATAAACCAACATGTTCATCTGTACGGAAACGGCGTGCGGATCCAATAGTTCGACATACAAGTATGCGTACCGCTCAAAAGCGCTAATAGCAAGTCGTGTGCAGTAGGATTAGTTCAGTAGGATTGATTCGTGCTGCCCAGCACATGGGCCTTCGGTGTCCCAAAGCATCATCTTAATCCTTCCCAATACAAAGCCAGGGCGCCAGAGTGAGCACGTGGTCTTGGCCCAAAACAAGCCAGGATTACCGCGCGCATTGATAGGTTATAGCTGATGTGGCTAGAGGTAACTAGTGTGTCCAAAGCCTTGGATGCGCACTTGGCAAGTGGTGTCAGCCAATGAGGTCCTTTTCTGGCGCACGTGAACTAACGGCCCCAGAATCCAGTCCACACCAGCATAAGGAAGGATGCAGGTGTGGAAGTGAACGACTTGAGACCCATATTCAACGTCGACCCGATTATCCGCCCCCAGGGTTTCGGTCCCCATGGCTTAATCGTCAGCCCCAGGAAGGTTTGTCGTATGCATCAATAATATATCAATCTCCACATTCGGCAAAGGAATCCCGAATTAAGCGCATTTATTATCCGCCAAGTCCTTCGGTCACAGAAACAACCGCCGACAGAGCCGAAGTAGAGTTATCCAATATTGCCGTGACCTTGGGTTGCGACTCCATCAAAACATCGACCTAACCTCCATCGCCAACTGCCACCACAATGAAGCCCTCATTCTATTCCACAACCCTGGTCGTCGCGACCATCGCGCAAGCAGCCCTCGCCATCACCTTCAACAACAGCCACTCCCCTTCCACCATCGCCCCCTCGCCCCTCCCACCCCCCGGCTCATCCTCCCAAGCCGAGGAGATTATCCGCCAATTCGCCTCCCTCCGCCGCTCCACAAAATGGAAGCTCGTCTCCAAGATCACCTTCGAAGGAACGACGGGTGAGCCCGAGGGCCTAGCCCGCGTCGGGCCCGACCGATACTACGTCGGAAGCGGCGAATGGCTCACACCCACCGTGAAATACCCCTCCCCCATCAACGGTACAGACCGCACCACAGGCTCCGGCTTCGCTCACATTCTCGTATTCGACGGCTCCGGCCGCCAGGTCGCCGATGCAACAATCTCCGCGCCTGGGGATACCGAGTATCACATCGGGGGGATCGAGTACGACGGAGCGCATATCTGGGCGACCCTGAGCGAGTACCGCCCAAACTCCACTGCAACCGTTGTCCGGATAGACCCCTCGACGCTTGATCCTGAGCCCGTATTCCGGGTGAGAGACCACCAGGGCGGCATTGTGCACGACCTCGTGACAGATGACCTCGTGACGCTGAACTGGGGGGCCCGAGAGGCATCGCTCTGGAATCTCGGGTACAAGCTGAAGCCCCTACCGGAGTTCTCGAGGCCGCGGTCCGTGACGTCGAATCCTAGCAACTGGATCGACTACCAGGACTGTAAATTCTTGGGCCACTCCAAGAAATATGACTCCCGGGCCGTCATGATCTGCAGCGGAATCGCTGATATAGGTGGAGGCGACGGCCAGCAGGAAGCCTTCCGCCTCGGCGGGGTCGCCATCGTTGACATGTTGAGCATGGTCCCCCTGGCTGACGTGCCGATTCCCATGATAAGCGATAGGGGCCAGGCGATGGCGAAGAATCCTTTCGACGTGGCGATTGTTGATGGGAAGCTGAGGTTCTACTTCTTGCCGGACGAGGGGGAGTCGACCCTGTACGTTTACGAGGCAGAGTAATGGCGAGTAATCGGGCCACAAAGGCTAAATTAGGTATAAAGCGCTTCACGTTGCGAAGATGCGACTATCTGGCTGGTGAGGCTCACGTAAAAGGGTAATACTAGGAGTATAACATGAGCAGTTAGAGATGATCATGAACTTAAGTGCCATAAAGCAACCACCGCTGGGCGATAATATTGATGCTGAAGAACCGACCCTGTCGAGTGAAGGGGAAACAGGAAGAACGATATCGATCAAACAATGTCAAGTCCTTTCGCGGGAAGCTGGCAGAAAGTGTCCACCAGGGACACGTACGGATCTTTCGGAGCTCATCTCAGGAGTCACAAGCAATGTCAGTCGAGAAATCAAGTAATGAATTGGATTACTTCTCCCTAGCTTGCCTTTCCCTCTCTACCTTCACTGTTTTCCGTCTCCCGCATATACCACCTCGGCTTTCCACAGCCCTCACTCCTCACTGGTAAAAGGTCATCATGTGCGACCTTCACCCACTCGCAAACCTCTCAGTCGAATCCTTGACGACCGCAGTAGATCCCTTGAGGATATCCTTGTCGACGCTCGCCTTGACAAATGCAGCAAATAAAATATGGGCCTGTCGCTCTAGCATCTGATCCACTTGCTGCTCTTTGTTTGAGATCAAAAATGGGATGTTCGAGATGAGATCCAAGCTCTCCGTCTCGGTCATGGGGCAAGGTGAAGGAGGGCACACCATCATACATTCATTGTCCGAGATGTACCGATGGTATGGCAAGAGAACCTCTCGGAAGCCGTACTGGCCGCCCGTCGTGTCGATAATCCAGTTCTCGCCAGTAGATGGTAGGTTGACCCTTAGCACCACGTGGGGAGGGTTTCCGTCGTCTAGGGGAGGGATGACAATTGTTGGAACTCGTCGCTTGCCGACTTTGAGACTGAGGACATCGATGACCGCTGGTATCCCTAAGCAATATCTTGTGAGTTAATCTTGCCATCATAAACTTTATCCGGGCAAAATTGACTTCACTTCCTTACCTGAAAGAAGCTTTCGGGCCATTGGGCCAAGGAGTCCCACCGCCGTCGTACACTGGTTGAATGCGATGGCGGCTTCTTTATGCTCGGGGTTCGTAGTCAGGTGGCTCGGGAAGATCCATCGATTGGGTAAAACAACTGGGTTCCGATATAGGCGGAGGATGCCGTCGTGGAATTCCATCTTGATGATTTCCAAGTCGCAGATAATCTCCCTGTAGGTTAAGAAGGCGATCTTTGAGGATGTTGGCGGCTCGGAGCAGAGTCTTGCGTTGTCGCATGGCCCGGCAGAGGGTCCTATGATCTGGCCAATTCTCTGCCTGGCAATCGGAGTCGCAGTATCGGACACTAGGAGCGTCTCCAGGCTGGTACTCCGGCGCGTCCATGCAGCCAGAGCACCTCATGGACGCGCCGGCCCTCCCACAGCTCGCGCAACCTCCAGGATGTTCTGCTGACATCCTGGGTGGAGATCAAGCCACCTCGGGCCAACCTGTGGCTTTAGTATGACAGCAAAACGTTGAATGGAGGAAAAAGTTGTAGAATTGGAGGGAAAGGAAGGTTGTAGAAGGAGAGGAAAGGTTGTAGATTTAGAGGAAAAGGAAGGTTGTAGACTCAGAGGGAAAGGGAGTGAGTATCAAAAGCCGCTGAAAAAGAAAACTGTTTAACTATATAGGCCGTGCCTTCCTATTTCGAGGCGGCACTTGCCCAAACAAATGAATAGACTGATAATTTGTCTAGCTATGTGCTATTAATTGACGACAACTGCCTCTCTCTGAATGCAACTTCCTACCCAACACCAGACGACGTTTATTCGCCCACTAAGTAAAAGTCATAGAGCGATGATACCTAGGATCAAGCTAGGGATTAGTAATAGGAGGTGTAAGGTATCGAAAGCATCCAAAGGATAGCCTTAGATATCCGATGGGTCGTCGGATAGCCTTCCCTATGATTGTATAGAGGACTCTATCTACGGAAGGCATTTGTTCTCAGCGGAAGGGGGGAAGGCACAGCGAATCCCACGCACATGGATGATTAGAGGGAGTCTACCCTTGAGCAGGCGGGGAGCTACTTCGCAACATATTATCATAAATATGAATGAATGTTTTAGGCCGTGTAACAGGACGAACCGCATGAAAGTCGTTGCTCGGGATATGAAGCTCTCCGTTGTGTATCACCGAAGCCCCAGTGGTGATGATATTTATACAATGTCGTTGATGTCTACCGTAGTTGTGACGTCCAAGTACGCCTACAATTCCACAAATGACCGGCCCTGCCGTAAAGCCACCTAAATTTCCCGCACAATCTCCTTGTGACACCTGCATACGCCATGGGTCTCCTGCAAAACTTGGTCGCTTGAACAGGACGATATCAATGATTGGAAGATGTTGGCACCCGCCACCTGCCGACTTGGAAAAAAGCCGAATTGCTGACGGCTGTTATCCAAACACCCGTTGAGCTGTTTGTTCTTTGTACGGGTCTTGTCTTGGTAGGGCATGTCTATACCATTCAGGTAGCTCTGCTCCTCCCTACAAGCTACAAAGACAAAACACTTTTCCCGCCAGGCTTTACCCTGAGATCTCATGTCAACATGAATATGCTTGATTTACACAGAAGATAATGTACAAGGTCTTGTCAAAGGCCGGTCGTTCGTTGGCTATCTTGGTCTACTATTATTCCTACCTCCAGAGCACTGGTCTATATTTCTTTCACTTACCATCATCTCGTCAGAACCCTGTATGTCCTTTGACGACGTCATAAGACAATGAAGCTCGGCGAACCATGATGTACTACTTAGCCATTCCGATAGAAACAGACTGCGAGCAGGGAGAATTGGGGTCAATGGCTTGCGGACGAGGAGTAGCGTCATCGGTTCGTTGGAAGAGAGGTATGGGGAAAGGGATAGGTCCGAGAAGTATATTTCTATCCAACCGAGTAACCAAGCCCAGAATACCGAATGGCTATATCTGGTCTCTTGTTGAGAACGTGCGCTAGCATATCGTGGTGTTCAACGTCGCTGGCTCCACAGTTCTCCAGATCGGAAACCGGGAGTGCCGGCCGGAAACACATGCCGACGATGTGGGCCTGCTAGTGTCTGATTGGAGGTTCCGCCCGGTACACTACGGAGAATTCTGGACGCTATCCCACCCCCCCATGCCTCTCCCGTCCTGCTCATCGCTCAGCCAGGCCGAGTTCCATGATTGCGGAGTGTTGATGTTGCTGAATAGTTGAGTCCAGATGGCAGAGGAGGTTCCGGCGAACATGTAAAATCAATGCTAGCGTCCATGTTAATAACCATGACAATGAACGGCTCAGCAAGTGTGAGGTAGCCGAACATTTGAGCAATGTTGAGCCAGTAAATACTCTTCAGGCAAGGCATTTGTAATTCATTCGGCAGGCCTACCTGGAATAGAACGAACGTCCGCCCACTCAGGACCGAAACAACTGCCATTTCTAGGTTAGATCGCTGACGCGAGATCTGCAGCCCTTCAATCCATCCGGAAGTCGGCGCAAATTCAATGGCGCAATCGCCTGGGGCGATCACCCAACCCCACCTTGTGCCACGCTTCCTTGATAGGAGCTATACAAGTATCAACGGTCACCCCCCGGTTCCCCCACTATTATTCCCCAGAACACGAAAGCCACAAAGCCACATCCAGACCCATTCGCATCCATGTCGACCACAGTGACATCCCTCGCCACCCCAGCCGCCCTCGTGGCTGGTCCCCCGGGCCAGCCCGATATCTCGTACGCGCCAGACTTCGCGAAGTACCAGGCGCGTGTCACCCGGCACCTCGCACAGGGAAACTTGAAGACGACGCTGCCGGAAAATTTCCCGGAGAAGCTCACGGGGGATCTAGTCTGGGAAGGGGATACTCTCGCGGAGACGTATGACTGGACCTACGTTCTCAATGAGGAGCAGCTGGCAGAGGTTGACGCTGCGCTCGAACACTTCAAATGTATGTCACTCTATCTCCGATTTCACCATCTATGGGGCGAAAGATCAACAGTACAGGCGTGTTGTTACCTCCCAGTCGTACCTTTCCACTTGTACTAATTCGTTCCGCTCCCTCCACAGCACTCGGCTTGCCCCTCGGCCACATATCCGCCGACACTTTCCCCCTCCCAAATCTGCACCCCGAACTGCGCCGCCTGTCGCACGAGCTACACCACGGTCATGGCTTCTTCGTCATCCGCGGCGTCAACGTCGAGTCCCACACCCGCGAAGAAAATATCATCATCTACGCCGGAATCTCCTCCCACATCGGCCCCAAGCGCGGTCGACAAGACAAGCGAACAGCTCCCGACGGCGCACCAATTGACGTGGTCCTCGCGCACATAAAGGACCTCAGCGGCGCCCGTAACAACGCGTCCATCGGGGCTCCATCATACACGGCGGACAAGCAGGTGTTCCACACGGACTCGGGCGACATCGTATCACTCTTTGCCCTATCGACGGCGGAGGAAGGCGGCGCGAGCAAGCTGGCTAGCACTTGGAGGGTCTACAATGAGCTGGCTAAGACGCGGCCGGATCTGATCCACACCTTGACGGAGGATTGGGCCGTCGAGATGTGAGTTCTTCTGGAACGCCGGAGCGGAGCTGGTAGCCACTAAGAACTGAGAGACGAGAGCTGACATCGACATATGCAGATTCAATGATCCAAACCGCCAGTTTGTATTGCGACCCCTCATCTTCCACCAGCCCGCCACCGAGTCCAGCCCAGAGAGGATATTGCTACAGTATGCTAGGCGCAGCTTAGTGGGGTTCGGCGCCCTTCCTCGGAGTGAAAAGACCCCGCCCCTCACGGAGGCACAAGCCGAGGCCCTCGACGCATTGCACTTCCTCGGCGAGAAGTTCTGTGTCTCGACGGGATTTGAGAAGGGAGACATACAATATGTCAATAACCTAGCCGTGTTCCACGCGAGGGACGGGTTCCGCGATTCGGAGGAGAAGAAGTGAGTAGATCACCATGAATCCGTTCCCCCCTTACCGTGGCTAGGATTTATGTAAGGTTAACGTATTCTTCGTGCTAGGCGCCACTTAGTCCGACTCTGGCTGAGAGACCCGGAGAACGCGTGGGAGACGCCCGAGAAACACTTGGACAGGTGGGCGTGGATATACGAAGGGTCGACCCCCGACTCCCAGGTTTTCCCTCTGGAAGCATATCTTCGAGGGGAGAGCCATAAGAGCTGAATGCTACATGCAATGCCCTCCATCTCTCCCTGGGGATGATTGACGTACCGCAAGATTCGCCGCGCGTGCTTAAATTGGGATATTATCCCCCCCTCCTTCAACTATCGCCATCGATCATCGCCCTTTACGGCCTCCTCAGACGATTTCTAGTCCATCCGAATCAATAAATTCCATCAGAGTTTCCAATTAGACCTCGCACATAGTAGCCCATGCGACTCCGTGGGGGTAGATATTCAAACATCACCTCAATTAGTAAATCCGCATCAGCTCCAAACCCCGAGAACACCAATACAATGTAGCAGGTGGACGGTTGATCTCAAATCAACTCCGCAAACTCCGGTCCAAAAAGGTGCAGGAATCGATGGTATCATCCCCCAAACTAGAAATTCGATACCCAGTCTGCCGGTGTTAGTGCCACACCATAATATTACACGTTCCACGGCATACTACGTACGAGGTAAATCACCCATACCAAGGAAAAAGGAAGACTTTGTGCAAGGATATATCCCCGAGCAGCCTATTATAGCTCCCGAACGGATGATCCCCCGAGTGGGTCGTCATGCCCGGGCCGCATGGCGTGCTCCCCCACGCCCGCTCTGAGCCGCGGTGTACTCCCACAACAGGAAGGTGAGTACGCCGCCGATCCCACCGGCACGGAGGTCCAATCCCTAGGATGCAAGACAATATATTTCGCGTTTTCGGGCGAGGATGGCGTGTCCGTCGCTCCCGCGACAAAGGTCCATTAACACCCTTATATACAATAGAAAGTGCGCCTTAGTTTCCCGCCTGACACCAGAGTCCGCCCGCCGTACTCCGTCTTCTCATCTGACACCCCGAGTAGCCCGCTGTACTGCAGAGATCTACATTTCTGACCGCGTCCCATGGCTTTCTCGTCGCTCAGGTCCCGATTCGGGGCCAGGCCCAACTACCCGGTTGTTACAGCGGGCGCTAACACTTCGGAGTCCGACGTGTCGGTCCTCCGCGATGGCGACTTCGCGTATGTGCGCGCGAAGGGCGGCAATGACTCCCAGCCGTCGTACCAGGAGGCCGTTGGCGCGCCGGTGGAGTCCAATTCGCCTCTGGGGTACAATATCGGGTCGATCACGGTGATCTTTCTGAACATAAACATGATGATCGGGACTGGTATCTTTTCAACCCGTACGTGCCACCACCCCATCTGGGGACTCTCATACAGAGGCTACCAGCCTCGGGGCGAGCATCATGATAACGCTGAAGGGCAATAGCCGGATCAATCCTGGGCAGCACGGGCTCCTTCGGCCTCGCCCTTATCTACTGGGTCATCGGCTTCTTCATGGCCGCTGCCGGGTTCGCTACATATCTCGAACTAGCCAGCTACTTCCCGAACCGCAGCGGATCGGAGGCCGTGTACCTCGAGCAGGCCTACCCGCGCCCGAGACATCTCCTGCCAATTACATTCGCTGTGCAGACCGTACTGCTTTCATTCAGCTCCAGCAACGCAATTGGTTAGTCTTGAATGAAATTCTCCGAGTCCATGCTCGGTACAGCTAGCGCAGCCGGCGGTGAATTCAGCTGCTAATTCTTTTCGGCTTAGTGCTGTCCCGGTATCTGTGGCGTATTGCGGAAAAGACTCCCTCTGATTGGCAGATGAAGGGCGTAGCCATCGCAGCTTACACCTTAGCGGTAATATGTGTGTATCACCGATCAATGCCTGGGCGAGCAGAGCTGACATACTCCAGGCGTCGTTGTGCATAACAAGTACTCCCTATGGGCCGTGAATATTATTGGTATCTTCAAGGTCATTACTTTAATCTTGTGGGTTCCACCATTCCACCTAGCGCGGTCTCCCAGAGCGCTACCCGTCCCCGTGCTAACACGCGTTTTCCTCCATGATATAGTATCAGCATTACAGGCTTCGTAATCCTCGGAGGCCACGTCAAGCACATCCCCGACCCAAACAGAAACTTCCGAAACGCATTCGAAGGCACAACAAACAACGGTAATGACCTCTCCTCGGCCCTCGTGAACATCGTCTTCTCCTATTCGGGGTACGCCAATGCCTTCAACGTCGTCAACGAGATCAAGCGGCCGATCCCCGTCATCAAGCGCCATGGAGGCATCTCCGTCCTGATAGTCGCGATCCTATACATGCTCTGCAACATTGCCTACTTCGCGGCCGGTGAGTCTCTCCAACGGCTACCCAGACGCCCCCCCCCCCCCAGGTGATCGTAATGGCGATGGTGGCTGACTTGTATTACCTGTTAAAGTCTCTAAGGAAGAGTTCGCAAGCTCGGGACAGATCGCAGCCTCCATCTTCTTCACGACTGTATTCAGGAGTCGCGGGGCCCAGACGGCGCTTAACGTCCTCGTCTTGCTGAGCGCTTTCGGGAACCTGCTGGCGGTCCTAATCGGATCCTCACGCATGATCCGTGAAATTGGGAGGTACGATTCCGCCATTACCCCCCCCCCCCCCCCGTTCATTACAGTGTCTCCAACCTATTGTGCCTTGGTGCCCGCCTCAAATTTGCCATGATGAAGACAACTCACCAAATCCGGCCTTTAGACAAGGTGTCCTACCCTACCCGAATTTCTGGGTGTCGACGAAGCCATTCGGAACGCCACTCGGCCCTTACCTTCTCAAATGGGTAATGACCTTCATCATGATCGTGGCTCCCCCAGCAGGCGACGCATTCACCTTCGGTACGTGTGATCTCTTCCAACCTTCCTCCTCTTCACCCCTCCAATCCGACCGTCCTCTCCTAACTAGTTCCACAGTGGTCAGCCTCAACACGTACCCCTCCGCCATGTTCCACTTCGCCCTTGCCATCGGCCTCTACCTGATCCGCTACAGACACAAGCGCGTAGGCCACACCAAGACCGATTTCAGGGCCTGGCATGTCTCCATCGTTTTCTTCATCCTCGTCCAGATCTTCGTCTTAGCAATGCCGTGGTACCCGCCCAAGGGCGGCCCGTACGCTGGGGATGTCAGCTTCTGGTACGCCACGTACTGCGTCGTCGGAATCGCCATGTGAGTAGTAGTAATCCCTTGTTCATCCACCTCAATCTCTTAGCTTGGCAGAAGTTTCATGACTAACAACTCCCGGCCCTGATTTAGTATGATCATCTGCGGGCTGTACTACGTGTTCTGGCTCTACGTGCTGCCGAAGTGGAAGGGCTACGCTGTCCGGGCAGAGGTCCTGGATGTAGACGACGGCCAAGCAATCTCGCACCGACTTGTCCGGATTCCTCTCGATGAAGTGGAGCGGTGGGATGCCGAGCACGACGATTCTGGGAAATTGGTCTCGTCATCCTCGGCTGCTAAGTCGGATGAGCCTGACGCTCCCAACCCAGAGAAGGTGTAGAGTGTAGGCAGGGCAGCACGAACTACGCGTGTCACTGAAATGTTGACCACGATGTCTTCGAGTTTACTGCGGTATTCCTAGTCTCGTGAATGAATGATAACTTGATATGACATACTATGGCATACAATGACTGGTTAATCGCATTACCGCCCCCACACATAATAGACGTACGCACATGAGAGGGGGGATATCTATTAATCATAATATAGTCTACCAAGCCCTAAAACACCTCACACTAAAGCACAAAAGCATACGGCTTATCAAAACAGTCATCCCACCCTTCCTTTCCAGAGGACCAGAATACCTCGAACACCCTCTTCGCCTCCAACATCAGCGGCGTCGCCAGGTCATCCGCAAGCCCCTCAAATACCCTCCCCACGAACGCCCTCGCCGCCGGACCCTCTCTCACGGCCTCCACGCCCCCTACAACCACGGGCCACAGGCACGCCCTCTTGACGGGGGGCGTCGCCTCGGCCTCCATCAGGAGCGCGAAGAGGCGAGTGGCGTGGATAGCGCGCAGTATCTCCAGGTTTTGCAGCGCAGACGACTCGAAATGCTGTCCGAGGACGGAGAGCATGTAGATGATGGCGGCGGACTGGTGCGCCCTAGCTATGAGGAGCCAGTGATCCTGTAAATTGGGTTTCTTCGCGGCCCACTCCTCTGGCGAGAATGCCTTCAGCTTCGCGAGTAGATCCTCGGGTGACAGACCGATGTCGGAGAGCGGGGTGTCGACGAGCTTTGAGCGGAGATGGTTGATCTGGATGAGGAGGAGGAAGACTTCAGTGGGACACAGGAAGTTCGGGTACGGGGATTCTTCCCATACGTGGGCATTATACTCGAGTATATCTTCCAGCTCATCCGGGCTTAAGGTAAAGGTTGAGGCCGGGCTAGTGGTGCTCCCTGTGACATAGATGCTATGCATATCACACGGATCAGCTAAAGGTAAGAAAAGAGGGAAAGGGGAGAACCGAGACGTACAGCGAGAACAAAGTCATGGTGATCTTCATGTGGTGCGTAATGGCGCATATGTTCCTCATGCCACCATTGCGGGCGGTGAGGTGAACGAAGGCATCCATATGGAACTTCCAAGCCGGAGTACTAGACCGTTGAAGCTACTCGCAGAGAATGGAACGGTTAATACAGGCCACAACGAACTAACGTGTCTAGGGGAAAGAAAGTCAACTAACCTCTGCAAAAGCAAACGTCATGACGCCCACCATCAGCGCATAAGCATACTTAGGCTCCGACTTCCGTATCTGCTCATTCAGGGCGGAAATCGCAAGCCCCCGGTGGTGGTGGTACTTGGAGCGCAGCTCCCGGACATTCTCCCTGCTTCGTAAACTGGACGCCACTCGGTATATACGGTGCCTGAGGGCGACCGAGACGAGGATGTGGGCGATCTCGAAGGGAGCGAGACAGACGACCTCGAGGGGGAGAGGAACGATGAATTGGGTCGGTGTCAGCTGGTCTGATGCGTATTCGGGGTAGACATGGTTGTTGACTGCAAGAGGCCGGAATTCCCCATTAGCGAGGACAATATCCCAGTAGGCAATACAGGTAAAGTAAGGGAGGTAGATACAGCCATTTTCGAAAACAACTAGCCGGTGTGGAAGAGGGAAGAACCGGGTGCGGGGGAGGAAAGGGGGGGCAGACGTACAGTAATAGGTTGCCTGAACTATCTCGGCCGTTTCGGATACCAGCCCCACGCGCGGAACGAAGAGATCCACAGCCGCCCTCGGACTAACCACACCCGTCCTGAGCTCTTCGGCGGCGACAGGAGTCCAAGAAGACACCTGCCAATCATCAGACGACCACGACTCATCCGACAACCCTGCGCAGTCGCTGCTACTATCCGAGTTCTGCGATGGTACAACCGTACTTTTCGTTCCACTGGTGCTTCCCGTCGTAGCGGCAGATGCAGAGGTAGATGCAGAGGGAGAGGTAGACGCAGACTTCCCATCCGTACTCTTGGGAGATGTTGCTTTCTTCCCCCCGCCCTTCCCCTTCCTCCGGACGCGAGATGTAACCCTGCCGGGGGCCAACCACCTTAGCGGCTTCGCATCCGCGTACCCAGGGCATACAATCCCAGAGGACCGGCACTTATCGCACGCCGGGCGCGACGAGTCGCAGACTAGCCTCCTCCGGGCGCATTCCCAGCAGGACTGTTGACCGGAAGAGGTGGAGCTGGAGGTGCTGGCCATGTGGCCGGTGACATTCGCGTTTGTATGTTTGATTGACACAAGGGAGAGATTAATCACGCAGTAGGGATGTGGCGTCCTAACTCTTCCGGTTAGACTATGTTTAACGGGGGTTCCAAAGTACGAGATGATAGAGGTTGCTTGGAAGGGAAAGCTAGATTTGGTCGTGACTTGGCGGTCGACGCGGGGGTGGAAACAAACCTCGATGGCTGTTTTAAGTAATAGTCTCGCAGACACGGTTGGGCTCATTGCTTGCCCCGATGCACCATGACGGTTCGGCTGCAGGGTGCATGTCTTGGCCATTCTATTTTCCTATTACGGAAATGATCTCCGCCTCCCGGGGCGCAAGGGTTGCAGACTCGTGGGTACGTAAGCCTTGTGGGACCTCTCGGGATAGTGTATCCAGCATCTCCCATGAAACTCAGCCACAGTCATCATTCGACTAGTGGAAGGATTCACTCCTTGCTCGGGTTGAATGGGCCAAAAGTTGTGGCGATCATCGGAGCACAGCCTGTGCTTTTAATGCGCGTCAATTGTGAGGATGACTGAAAATAACACAACCTCAGCCCTATAATCGTGGACCTCTCAACTGCGTTGAACTAAGAGGTATGCGGGAAGAACAAGGTCAGCATACGTGGATCTCCGCCGAAGGGGTTAGCATAACTATGTGGCACCACATCATCCCGTGATAATCCCAGCTGGCGAAAACCAAGCCCTTAATTTCCTCTTGAGAAGTTCTTCGCCAGGCGTGATGAAATTCACCGTCGTACGAATTACGTAGGAGGCCAAGTTTTCTGAGAGTTATCAGGAACATCCCGTGCGACGAGGTGACAGCCGGATAGTGGAAGAAGTAGCTAATGAAACCATCTCGCCCAGCAGCCAGGACCGCAATCCAGATATTTCCCATTTCTCTATGCCTAAGAAACGTAGAATTACCTGCAAGAGAGCTATTTCAGATGGGATGGTCCCAGAGCGTTGAAATAGTGACAAGATCTCCAGTGAAGTCCTAAAACTGGGGGACTGGGCGCAGACCGCGCGCCTCCCACAACAAGAATGATGAAGAATGATTCTACTTAGTACATCAAACGAATTGCCCTTCTGAGCTTAGTTCGGACCCTAGATTCTAGACGATCTCGAGGCCCACAGCCACTCGCTAATCGCCGACTAGTCTCACATTGATGGAACTCGGACAAGCCTAACACGATGCATCGTCTCCTTTCTGCCTTGTCCAGTCTTCTACATCCCCCCATAGATCCTGAAACAAAAGTAGTTTACTCGTTCGCCCCGTCGGTCGCAAGCCGCAGCCCTACATCATCCTAATACACAGGCCTCTCGCCGAATTTAATTGCGTCAGCCGAGCTGGTTCCGGGATAATACATATCTTACCACCCCAACGAAGGCTTGGCTTGGCAGCGAGTTTACTTCCTTTTTAGGTTAGAGCTCCGTGGGCAGTGAGGTTGGCCCGCAGCCCGCTCTTCAAGGAGTACCGATGCCATGTACCTACTACCTTCAATTACCCTTTTAGGAACTTTTTATGCCTTCCTCGCCATCCGGTCTGGCAACTTCAAGGCTGGAACAAATATATATAGTCGGTACTCGGCCGGCCGCCTGCCTCGAATTCTTATCCTCATTATCAAACTAACACCACAGCAATCTTATAATTCGAGTGGTACTTCTAAGGAGACCGGTTTCTACCACCGCTATCCCCGGCCTTGACCGTCGAGGCAAGAGCAGACACCTTGATCTACAACTACTAATCTACAAACTTCACAATGTCGGACGGACAGCCTGGTAAGTCGCCTACAAACTGCTCAGTCTCTCGTGCTATGTGAACACTAGCTCACACCGACCAGTCGAGGGTAGCCTCTACTTCTACGCGCCGAACAAGCCAGCGGCCATCTTCTTCGCCGTCGCGTTTTTCATCTCCGGAGCAGCGCACCTGTGGCAGACCATGTAGGCCGCTACCCATCCTACGAATGCAACATTGTACGAGACCTAGACGAGGAGGACATCGGCTGACACAACCATAGCAACTACAAGGCATGGAGGGTGACAGGCTACTTTCCCTTCTGCGCCGCATTGTTCGCAGCCGGCTTTGCCCTTCGGGCCTACGGGGCCTTCGACTACGACAATATGCCGATCTACCTCACGAGCACGATCCTCATCTATGCGAGCCCGTACGTATATCCACGAAAATAGCCCCCCTTGGTTTTAGGAAGACAGAAATACAAGGACAAAAGCTGACCTCGCCCTAATAGACCCATTCTCGAGCTCGCAAATTATCACATACTCGGCCGGATAATGTACTACGTCCCCTACTGTGCGCCCCTCCACCCCGGCCGCGTTCTCACCACCTTCGGTACCCTCTCCTTCCTCGTCGAGGTCCTCAACGGCGTCGGCATCGCCTGGCTCGCCCGCCCCGGCGCAGATCCCACCATCCATAAAGTCGGCGACGCCCTCACCAAGGCCTCCCTCATCCTCCAGGTCGGCGTCATCTCCCTCTTCGTCGTCCTCGCCGCTCTCTTCCAGCGCCGCTGCGCCCGCGAGGGCGTCGGGAGCCGCCCGGAGATCCTCAAGCCGCTCGTCACGCTCTACGTCTCCATGGGCCTCATCTCCGCGCGGACCATCTACCGCATCGTGGAGCACTTTGGCACCTCCGTCCTGCACAAGGCGGTGAGCGATGGCGTTGACCTCGCGGATCTGAGCCCGATTATCCGGTACGAGTGGTTCTTCTACGTCTTTGAGGCTACTCTGATGGTGATCAACACGTACATGTGGAACGTGTTCCACCCTATCATGTCGCTACCGCGTGACTACCATGTTTATCTGTCAAGGAAGGGACATACCCAGATTAAGGGGCGTGGGTGGGAGGATGATAGGCCCTTCCTCGTCACTTGGATGGATCCGCTTGGGCTGTTCCTCAAGGGCGATGAGAGTAAGAAGCCATTCTGGGACGTCGATGAGCCCGACGAGGCCAAGAACCTGACTAGCCGTTCCGAGGCAGTGTAAGGTTATACTTTTGATGCTCGAAATTTGTTTTACGGGAGCTTTCTGCTATGTTCTCCTTTTTGTTCGCCTAAATTTTTTTTTTCCCTTCTTTTCGACCATATGTACCCATAGACCATATCGATAGACCTAATTCATTTATGATACCCTTAACTCCACGGCGCTACGTCTTTGCAGTACTGGGAGCCTCAGCTAAGGATGTCGAGACCCAGATTAGTGCGAGATGTAGCCATTCATCCGGCATTGGTCATGAAGCCTAGAAGGTCCAGCAAGGCTAATCGCCCATGTTTTGTAGGTGGCGAACGGATTGTTCGTTTGTTCCAAAATTCCCGAAAGGGTGAGGATGATGTTGGCCATCCCCAAGGGCAGAGGTCAAGCGAGAACTTTTAGTACGCGCCAATTAGTACTCGGAGTTATCAGCCCTATATTAAACGCGATGTAATGCTACGAGAATTTCGTGCTATTGGCGTATGCCAGAACATGTCGTTTTCCTGCACGGACTTTCTGCTCCACAATCCTTCAATCGATCGCCTCATACTTAGCTTACGCGGCCCACAGTTTTCCGCGCGTCGCTGCCGGTTCCCTCCCCGCACCACTGACGTCAGCCAGCCTAACCACCACCTTTGGGCTACGATATATTCCTTGACCCTTCCGGCGTCATCCGCCGTACCACAACTATTCTAGCCGAAATACTTCCAGCCAGAAAAACATGACTGCTAACAAAGGAGAGTTCGACACGCCTGGAGCTCGGCCGAACAATGGAGATGTAGCTCCCGAACCTCAACCTAGCTATGGGGAGGTAGCTGCACCTCCCGCATACGAATCCATACAAGCAGACGCCGAACCTATTAACGCCCCCACGCCAGCCCAAGACCCAACAGCTAATCTTGCTGGTGCTGGGAAGGCAGGTCCAACAGCCAGTCTTCGTGGATCGAAGAGAACAACAGGCCCGACAGCCGACGACCCCTTCCGATTCCCCGTCGATGCCCCCCTCCCCCCATACTCCACGCTCCACTCAAGCTCTCAAGCCGGCCCGAGCACATCCGCCCCCGGCCGCTACCTCATCGCTATACCCCAGACCCAACCGACACCAACGTCCCCTTTCCACCCGGCCTACGCCCCTACCCTCCTCCGGCACGGGATCACGCAAGAAACCTTCCTCTCCTTCCTCTCGACCCTCTCCGCCTTCCTCGCGGCCAAAGTCTCCGAGCGCGCCGTCGCCCACGCAGCAGACGTCGCCGCCAAAGTCGGAAACGGCCCCAAGTCCCACTTCAAGCACGTGTTCAGTCACACGCGCGACGTGTTCAGGGATATAGGCAAGACCGCCAAGAAGGGAGACGTGGTCGGCGCCTTTGGCAGCGTCATCTCTGGAGCGATCACGATCCCCGTGACCGCTGCGATGGGCACCGTGGGCGCCGTGGTCTCGCTACCGGGTTCGACCGTGAGCGCCGTGGCGAAGAAGGCGCTCACGCAGAGGCAGAGGGCCGAGATGTATGTCACCGTCGCGAATAAAGATTGGTTCGAGAAGAGGGGATTGGTAGCGGCGCTGGTGGATACGGCGGGCGCGGCAGAGGTAGTGGGGGTCGGGGTCCCGTACCTGACGGAGGCGGGTCAGGGCAAGGGCGTGGAGGGAGTGGAGGGGGTTCTGGGAGGCTTGGGCGGGAGGGTCGAGAGGTTGGAGGTGTTGGAGGGGGTGGAGATGACCGGGGTGTTGGAGGTTGGGCCAACTAGTTTATGGTTGGTGTTGGCGAGAGTTGACGGGTGAGAGTCGTCTGCTTGACATTATGGGAGCTGAATACGCGTACGGAGTATGGGAATAGCTTAATGAACCGATGTAGCACGATGTAGGAATGCGCAGGCAGTAATATTTTGATATTCTTATTTATAAGTGCTTCGAAAGACTCCATGCTCAAGTCCTAATGAATCTGAGATAGTGGCTTTCGACTTACCTATTACCTTTAGGAAGACTTTACTTGGGAATCACAACCATCGGAACCCATTCGCAGCCTCGATAGGATAGACTTCAAACCTGAGATATCGCCATGCCAATGAGGTATCTCAATCGCACATTTGCCACCATTCTATAGGCAATGATACTTGGAAATGTAAAAATCTAGGATCCGGATTAGGCCTCAAACCTGCCTGTGCATGCATTGCCCAATTGAAGCAGGTCCAGGCTCCCTCTCCCACCCACAGCCCCTCGAAATGTGGCAGTGCATGCACTTTCCCGGTTCAGCCCCAACTATGGTTCTTATTACCTGCAGAACCTCAAGAGGCAACCCAATTTGCGAAGGACAGCCACCCCCATGCCACAGATTCATCCCCACTTTCGCCCCCTCATTCCTTGCATGAAAGCTATCTTGGTCATCGTTCAGGGCCTGCTGCCTGACCAGAGCCCGTTTTCCCAAGCTGTAAAAAAGGCAGTTTCCGTGAGCATCCATCAATGACCAACCACGTCCAGTCAATTCCACCCCGCCCCTCTCCGATTAGGCACCAGGCTCGTTTGAGCGCTGGCCAATAACAGCGCCCACCTGTCCAATCAGCGGCCCCAGGCGGCCGCATTTTACTGCGGTCTGACAGGACGACAGTCGGATGTCTGGTGTGACTGTCCGGTGTGTGACAATGTTTGCCTTGGCGTGCGCCTCTGCCTGCTTGGAGGCTTCAATCTGGCGCAGGGGCGCCCTCTAGGCAACCAGGCTCGAATACTTTATAATTCAGTCATTTCCCCCCTTTCGACGAGGTACTGAGGCATCGAGTGTTAACTATTATCAAGCCTTTTCAACACCCATCCCCGCCTCTTCTCATGTCATATCTTTGACACGACTTATCATTCTTTTCATGTGTTAATTACCCATTATCACCACCCGTAAAAGTAGAATCACCAAATCCTGCCTTGTAGGTCAACCGCCAGAATGGCCCACAAGCTCCTCTCCAGCGTCTTGCTGCCCTTCGGCTCTCTCTTCGGTAAGACAACCCCTCTAAACAACCAAAATAGCAACCCGAAACTTATCTAATGCTCCTCAGAGTCGGCGGCCTCCAGGAACAAGGAGAAGAAGGTCGAAAAGACAATCGACAAAGTCGAGGACGATGATGATGATGAGGACAAGCCCATGCAGTGCGAGATCAAGCATCTCGATAGCCGCTACAACGACGAAGACGAGCAGTACTTCAGCGAGCGCAAGGTAGACGTCACACCCCCCGAGAAGAAGGATTGGTGGCGCCTGTTCGCCTTCTGCATGGTGAGGGAGTATGACTCGGATGGCGATCTCGATACGACACTGCTCTATGTCAACCCCCAGCCCATCAGGGACCTCCTGAATGATGTCATCGGCGATTACCCCGGCGACCCCATCGACGCGTCTGATGTGAGGATCGATGCGCCGTACCACATGCTCTTCTACTACCGGAAGGAGCTCGAGGCCGAGGGGACGAAGCGGTTTGCCGACGACAAGGAGTCACTCGCGCACCTCAATCTTCTCCTGGACTGGATCAAGACGCACTTCAAGCAGGAGATTGCCGCCTGGGAGAAGTGCATGTCGGGCGATATGATGGTCATGTCTTACCAATATCTCTGGACAATGTTCCCCCCGGGCACGATGGCATACATGAAGATCGACGACCAGGACCGAGTATTCCGCGTCAACAGGTGCTGGTACGATGACGAAGACGCTGAAGATCCCGGCCTGAACATTTCCGTTCTCTACGTCGACTTTGACGGTAAGCAGCTAGGGACCCGGACCATGACTGGGACTATCAGGAAGTACAGCGGCAGCCAGAAGCTCACTGACCTCCGCTGCATGCCCCTCGACATCGTCGAGAACGCGGAGGAGGTCCGGAGCAAGCTTCTCGCGCGGGGCAGGAAGTTCGAGCGCTACGCCGGCCAGCACTTCCTGCAGTACTCCGGCATCGCGTTCAAGAAGACCAGCAGCGGCTACGCGCGCTTCAGCGCCGACGGGCGCGTGATGATCGACTGCAAGACCTACCACCGGCTCGACCCGAACGATTGGTTCGCCGTTAGCGACTTCAAGGACAAGAAGGCCAAGAAAGACGACAAGGACGGGAAGGATGAGGCCGAGGAGCAGAGGCCGTTGACGGATGAAGAGGCGCTCCTGGCCAACCCGAGGGCGAGGGGGTACTCGTTCACGGAGAAGAAGTTCTTGGAGTTCTCGGTCGACTCGCTAGAGGATATCCAGTGGAACTCGGACTGCTTTGATAGCCTTGTTCTCGACAAGAGCGTCAAGAAGACGATGCAGGCGCTTGTGTCGGTTCACAGCCAGGAGAGGGACACCTTTGACGATATCGTGAAGGGGAAGGGGCAGGGACTCGTCTGTGTCCTGCACGGCCCACCTGGTGTCGGGAAGACTCTCACAGCAGAGTGCGTGGCCGAGTATGTGAAGCGGCCTCTGTACATGGTGTCGTCCGGAGATTGTAAGCCACCCCCCCATTCCTCCTCTCGCCTCTTGCAATGCTAACAGTCCTATCAGTGGGCATCTCTAGCACTGAGCTTAACGTCCAGCTCACAAGGATCATGGACATGGCCGCCACCTGGCGCGCCGTCCTCCTCATCGACGAGGCCGACGTCTTCCTCGAGCGCCGCTCCCTCCACGACATCCACCGCAACGCCATGGTCAGCGTCTTCCTCCGCGTCCTGGAGTACTACAGCGGCATCCTCTTCCTCACCACCAACCGCGTCACCACCTTCGACGACGCCTTCAAGTCGCGCATCCACATCCCCATCCGGTACACCGACCTCAGCGTCGACTCGCGCGCCGAGATCTGGCGCAACTTCTGCAAGAGGGTACCCGGCGGCGTGGACATCGACGAGAAGGGCATCATGCGGCTGGCGGAGCACGATCTCAACGGGAGGCAGATCAAGAATGTGGTAAAGGCCGCGGAGAGCCTGGCGGCGTTCGACGGGGTGAAGATTGACCTGAAGGGCCTGGAGCAGGTCACGAAGATCCAGGCGACGTTTGAGAAGGATCTGACGAACTTGAGTGGGATCGACTATACCGCCCCAGGAGAGTCTAAGAAGGACTTGGAGCAGCGGAATATGTTCTTGTGATGACGGAGGGAGATGACGTTTTCGTTTCATGGAGTCTTTTATCTCGGTTTGGTCTATGGATGGGATAAGGTTGCATCGACTTTTGGCGTTCTGGGATAAATTCTCGAGTGTGTTTCGCTCAAAAGAGCGGGGAATATTACGGGTTATGATTACCTGCCTAGACAAGAGCTAGAAGTCTATTATATATATGCTGTCTCATGTCATTTACCCTATCTCCCGGTATTGTATCTTTTGCTTTCATTACTTACACCGCCCGCAAGATATGCCTGGATGGTGGCAACGCCTGTTTCTCTCTTACATTTATTTTCACCCAACAGCCTGATCAGTGCCTCCGAATTTCGAGTTCTCTCGGTTAATCAGTAATAGCGCTCCTGGGTCCTAATTCCCATATTGAACACGGCAGCCTTATCAGCATATACGTATCCAGCGTCATAAAAGGGTGCGAGACGGAGGGCATCAAATCCATCTCGCTCAACCAAGCCGCCATTGGACGAGCTATACGGCACATACTTGTAGAGCCATTTATGCCTCAAACACGAGGGAGTGGTGATTACTTGTCGCGGTTCAAGAACGGGAAGCTAGACGGCCCGGGGAGCCGGATCCATTTCTTCCACATAACGAAGACTTTTGGGGGCCACGACTGCGGGTACACGCTTTTCAGCCGGGGTAACCAAGCCCGGAATCTTGGGAATAGATTCTCGACGAAGGAAGAGGGGGTGGGGATCCAAAGTGGTGCTTCGGCGGGGCCAGTAAGTTGTGATCGATATCTCGGTTAGCTATTGTACAACGGGTGTGTTAGCTTAAAAGGAGCGATCTATGATCAATGTCGCCTGGCTGATTGCCTTCGCAGAGGGCCAGAACTGTGTCCTCATATTGCCATGGGGTTAAAGACAGGCCTGTCGGATGAGAAAACCTGCGAAATCTGCAGACATGCGATGATACACTGCGTTCCAGTGGGGAGGGGCACCTTAGAGACAGTGAGTGATATCCTTGATGAGATCAAGGTGAACAAGAGCCATGCCGCAGAAACCTTGCATAAGGCAGCTGCACCATATAACCAGCCTACCGAGTAAAGAGCACGATACCTTCAGGCCGTAGATACGCCCTTATAAGAGGAAGAAGGCAATGTCAATAGTGGACAGGAAGACTTAGACGATTAGGCAGCATGGCTTAAGTTGTTCCAGCACGGACATCTTCCGGCGGGCGGGTCGGGTGTGCCTTTCCCAGCGCAGAGATCTATTACGAACGTGGATACCTCTCGATTTACGGTTTATATTAATCCAATTAGGCTGACTCCAAACATTGACTAGTCCCTGTGTAGTCGGAGAGATCTTGGTGGTCCTGCACTTCGACTTCCTCCTGCATTGCCACGAGTGTATTGACTGTTGGACGCCGAACGCCAACAACACCGACCACCCACCGCATTATAAAACCGTTAGTTAGTCCAACCCAGATAAGGTAAAATACTCATTTAAAAAGTAATCGAAGCCCAAAAAAACTCAAAAAAGAGAAGGACCGACCGTGGATCGAACACGGGACCTGAAGATAATCGCGCGTGGAGCTGCAATCTCCCGCTCTACCACTGAGCTATCAATCCCCTTTTTCTGAAGGTGACTCTTCCTAGGCGCGCCTTTAACGCCAGATCATTTTGCACTGCCCTCCCGCGCTGTCCTCCTGCGTCCGTTTCCCCTGTCAAAGGTTCATGAAATTTTGCCCTAACCCTGCTCTGGTGGTCGAGAGAGATGTGTGTTAAGACTTAACGGGACCAAAAGTGTATTAGAAGGCGTCTCGTACAGTGTTCTTAGTTCAGTAGACCCCGTTTATTCCCATACACCAGCAATATGGCATTATGTCATGGGAAAACGAGATTCATACAGCTATTGTGTTAGCCACCTGTGTGTACAGTTTAGCCGTAAGCGGACACCTCCAACAAGGGCATGCCACGTCGTAGGTATTCCCTAGAATCCAGATTTGATTTTGTGACTAGATCTTGTTCCATGCTGACCACCCACTTCGTTTCCCCTTCAGCTTTAGCTCCGGCCGGGG
>ONZQ02000016.1:82182-200401 GCA_900312665.1 Cephalotrichum gorgonifer
TGGACGTGTCATTCTAAACTAGGGGCTAGCCCGTTGAGACAACCACAGCCTTCGAGTATAGCTCCGTTTGCTAGTATCTCCGATACTTCTACCAGCTACTCTCGACGAGAGGAACGAAGACTGGATAGCGGGGGCAGGTGGCTGAATCGGAGAGAGGAAACAACCGAACACAACCGAATTGAGAGAGAAAGTAATATGCAAATTATAGCGCTATTCTATGGTATCAGGACAAAATCCAAGTGTAATCTAACTAATAGGTACGCGGCCAAGAAAGTAAATCGGTAGAAAAACAGGTTTTGGGAGGAAATGGTAAAAGAACGCAGCCACATCACCGGCGCGGCAAGGTATCCGTTCCTCGTTCCCTGGCTGGTGAGCGTCCGGCCAGCATCACACAACTCCGATATTATCTAGACGTCGTTTTGCCGCAGTGGCTGAAACTCCCTCTGCGGGGCATCCGAAAGAACTGACATCTCCAGAGGAGCCAGGCGACCCGTGCCCTGCTCCTTGCGCGATATCGTCTCCCGCTCGAGCTTCTTCCCGAATACCAGGCTCCACAGGTACGCGCCGTGGACGACCTCGTGGCCGTCCTTCCGTATCCACACGTTTCCCAGGAAGGTGGTGACCAGGACGCAGGCCCACATGAACGGGACCATCGTTATGTACGCCCACTTGATGGCCTCCTTCGCGTCGTCGGGCGTAGGGCCAATTTTGTTGTTGAAGACGGCCCCCATCAGCGTCAGGCCCACGGTGCCCCCGAAGGGGTTAGCGAACGATACGAGGCAGGTTATCACCGCCGTGCGGTCCGGGAAGTAGGCTAGGCCGTGGAGCGTGCCTGGGTTCAGCCGCGAGCCAACCCCGAAGCCCGTCAGCGCCATCATGCCGTATACGGTGTTGACTTGGCCCGCGCCGACGGCCCACGCTAGGACGGTTATGCCCACTGCAGAGGTGATACTGCCGACGAGTAGGATGGGGGTGGTCTGGCGCGGCCATACGTTGAGGAAGAAGTTGGCAGAGTAGGCTCCGACTGTTGTTTTAAGTTTGCCCGTTAGCAAAGCTTCGTTTTTGGCGCCAAGCATGGATATTAAACACGAAGAAGAAGTTGTGGGCAGACTTACCTCCAAGTCCGGGCAGGAAATACAAGAGCGATATTCCCGCCTCGCTGCTGCTGTGTCCAAGGACAAAAGTGAAGTAAAGGTCCATGTAGTACATGATGGCGAACATGGCCATGCCGGAGGCGAAGTTGATGAGGAAGATGAGGCCGATATCGCGCTGCACGAGGAGGTCCCAGGGGATCATGGCCTTCTGGATGGGGAAGACGCGGGACATGAGTCGCGGTGGCTCCATGAGGTACTCGTACAGGAGCCAGGCCAGGGTGACGATAGCGCCGACAATTAGGGGTGCCAGGACGGTGGCGCTGCTCCAGCCGTGTGTGCTCCCGCCCCAGGTGAGGGCGAGGATCAGCAGGCCGATGCCCCAGAGGAAGAGCATCTGGCCACCGTAGTCAATAGTCGCTATTCGCAGCAGGAACCGGCCGTGTCGCGTGGTGTCGCTCCGGTGGCGGTGGTAGCCCTCCAGCTCTGGGAGCGCCTGGGGGCCAATGAGTTCCTTCCGAAGCAGGATGAGGACAAGGACGATTGCCAGGACGGCGACAGGGAGGTTGATGGCGAAGCACCACCGCCAGCTGGCCGTGGTCAGGTATCCTCCGATGACGGGGCCAATGCTAAAGCCGATGGAAGCGATGATGGCGAAGAGAGTCCAGTTGACGCTGGCGTCGGACAGGGAGACGCGGTCGGCGAGGATGGTGCGCACGGTTATGGTTATCCCGGCGGCGCCGACCCCCTGGAGGGCGCGGCCGAGGAGGAGGACGCCAAAGGCTGTGTTGGGAGCGCCAGTGCAGATGGCCGAACCGATAATCATCACGACCAGCGTGGCGTGGATACAGACGTGGCGGCCGAAGATATTGACCATTTGGGCCCAGAAGGGCATGAAGGCTGCCGTGGTGAGGTTGAAGGAGGAGATGATCCAGTTGAGCTGTTTGAGTTCGCCTGCAGTCGTGAATACGACTGGTTAGCCAAAGGCGCATTTTCTTACATATCCTATCGCGACGCGGGGTCACCTTCAGCGCCCGCGTAGTGGCTCGCCGACGGGGTGTACTTACCAAAGTCTTGCGCGATAGAAGGGAGTGCAGATGCGATGATGGTGGTGTCGAGGGCCTGGAGTAGAAAAGGGGCGGCTAGGCCCATGATGATCTTCCACCTGTATTTCCGCATCGCCTTTTTCGCCGCAACCTCCTCCGGTGTGAGCTCCTTCTCATCAGAGTTCGACTTTTCCGTGGGATCTGTTGGAGAGGCTACCACCAGCCCGTTGCTGTACGGAGCCCCGGCCTCCCATGCTTGCGGGAGTCCATGCTCTGAATTCGGTCCTGCGGCAGGAAGGGCCTGGCTCTGCTTCTTCGCCGCGGCCTTCTTCTTGTAGTGCTTGTAGGCCAGATACATGATGTCTCCGGGTGCGAGTGTGCACCGCTTGACAAATTGGCCTGCGATGGAATAGGGATATTGTCGGAGCTCGGAATTAGTGTTGGCGTCGGAGAAGTATGCGGTGTCGTGTTATATCCTGGTTATTCTGTCGTTGGAATTGGAGAAGAAAGAGGTGTTGGTTGCTTTATATCCCCCTCCCACCCGTATATCGTATTTTGACTTCAAACCCCGTCATCATCGCCGTCGTAAGCAAATCGATTCCTCGCACTCGCACTCGGTTCCTTTGTAACATGAAGTGGGGCTCGCGGTTGCACTATCGCCCCGCTGACTTCGTGGCATGATGCCCGATACGGACTAGTGCCAGGTCCCGGCTATATCGGCAAGGAAGGACAGGCCAGTGCCGACACCCGCGGCCACCACGACAAGCATGCCGATCCTCCTTTGGCGTGTTAGGAATACGCACAGAAAGGATGGTATGGTTCTGGTACGATTTTCAAGAGGGTGAAGCGCGTCTAGGGCTGCGTTTGGATAATTTGGGGGCAGAGACTTGGCACCTTTGCAGGTGGAGGGAAACGAGTCACCTCGTGGTATGGCACCTAATCAGGCTTAGCTCGGCATGTCAAACTCGCTCAGCCCTAGGCAGGGTGGTCCCGGGTTGAGTGGCTTAGCTTGGCATTTCTTTTTTGGACTTCGCGAGAAACCACTCCTTCGGGATTAGCGCACTAGCATCATGTAGATCGTAGCCCTATTGCTCCTCACAATAACACTCGCATTATCGAATTGGAGGTACAGAAGGTCAAAGGGCGGGAGGCGCGTAAGCAAACGATTACATTTTCCTCCCTCCGTGCCATGAATCACCATTTCCCCAGCAATCGACCTGGGCAAAGATCGTCGATCGATGACCCTAATTTCTGACATCGTTGAATGGCAAGCTTGAGTTCTGACAAGTCGTAAGTAGAGCTTGCCGTCGTCTGGATGCTGACAACTCGCGGCGGCTATTACGCCCGGACTCTCTCGTACAGGGCGAATACGGGAGCCTCAAGTCGAGGCTCGGGGATTACATCCTCTTCGATCGACTCCCTCCAACCATGTCTCGTCAAAACTACGGGAGGGTACGGCGGAGTGGGAGTGTACGGAGACATATCACGTAGCAAATATCGAGGAGAGAGACGATGTTGCTTGAGGAGAACCTCTACGCCACATGTGCTAGTAGGTCTTTGTCTATCCTCCCTCACAAAAAAGTGTAAGCAGGGATACCGTTGACGGTGTTTAAGTTTTGCGCGTGGGTGGCTGACCGGGCCGGGCTGGAGAAGGGCGGCGTGTGCCGGGATCCGGACCATGAGTTTTGGTATGTGGATGGCCCGTTGTTGAATTTCATGCTTTCTCCCCGAAAGTGTATTTAAGGGGCACTGATGCGGGGACATGGCCTAAACGGAGGGCTGGGTCGGACCGCTCACAATCGTCGTTGGCAGGAGCTGTGCTGTGATTAGTAGTAGCAGATTTCTTGGAGATATCGAGCGGGGATCATTTGATCGTGGATTAACCGGCAAGTATTCACACACAAGGACCCTGGGGGCATCTCTACATCCCACCGAAGTGCTACAGCGGTCTTCACCGCGCGGAGAACTCCGTATACCTGTTACATGTATTCGAATGGACTGCCCAATAGTATCTTTGCCACATCGTCCTCCGTTGAGTTTGGGGGGATTAGGAATACTCAAGTACGAGAGTACGAGTACCGTTACGATTGCCCTTGCTGCACTTCCTACCAAGGGCCAATAAAGAAGGAGCAACTCTCCATTTCCCCTCGCAGCTGAGAGCTTGGGTAATGCATTGACACCAATGATTCCTCTTCCTGGCGTCGAGAGGGGGGCGGGTAGTGCGCGATGGTTTGTGGCATCGCTCTTGTAGCAGGCACAACCGCCTGTGAATGGAACGATGCGGAAACGTGAGGGAATTCCGGTACGGCACCGTCGCGATATCTCGATTCCGCTCGGTTCCTATTGCCAATTTAAGGGAGCTCTTGCCATGATAGGTGCGGTATACCTCGAAGGAGCAGGGACAAGACGATTAGGCAGCAGGATAAAACGCTACCTGGGGAGTATTATCACATGTTAATTGACTCGTGTCCACCATCACGATGCATCGCTCCTTCTGTGATAATTTCTCCCCAACAACCGATTATCCCCTGCTCCTTCTATGATGCCTCTCCTCTACTCGAGATGGCGCCTTGCTCCTTCTGCGATACCTCGGTTACCTGAAAACCCCCCTCCCTCCTTCTATGATATCTCCTTCCCACCAAAACCAGAGACAACCCCCGCCCCTTCCAACCTTTCTCTCCCCTGTTCCACCATCCTCTTCCTTCCTCGTCCCCCAGCCCTTCCAACCCTTCCCTTCCCAGCTTCACGACCCTTTATCTTCTTCTTCTCCCAACCCATCTAACCTTTTCTCCCAGTTCCGCGGCCCTCTCTCATTATCTTCTCCGATTCCCACGCTGGCCATTTTCCCTACCATGAACACTCCCCACAGCTATCTTCTTCCAGCTTTTTTCCCACTCGCCGGTCGTTCACCCGCTGCGCTCGGAAGGGGCATGACCTACGGCCCCGCCTGGAGGTACGTAGAGGCCTTCCCCATCATCGTCGTGATCCAGGCCGTCTCGTGGACGTGGCCATGCCTGGCGTTCGAGGCGGAGGGCTTTCTTATCCTTTCCCACCCTCTCTAGCTCCTCCGAGATGGTGTCGCTCCAAGCTAACCCGAGAATCCCATAGATACTACCCCAGCTGCTTCCGGGAAAGCCTCCGCCAGTATTTCGTCCAGCGCTACTCTCCCCAACTTGGTGGCCGAGCTTACCCTTTTTTTCAAGAAGACCCGTCGAAGAGCCGACAGATCGAGCTCCAGGAACGGTCGGACCGCTCTCTCGTTCAATACGATTTGCTGAACGAAAATGGCTGGTGTCTGAGAAGAAGACGAGTTCGTCGAAGGTCCTTCAATCTTCGCTCTTCGCCCTTCGCCCTTTACCCTTTGCCGTTCGCCGTTCGCTCTTCGCCCTTCCTTTTTCGCCCACCATTCCCCGTTCCCCCTTCCCGCTCCCCGCTCTTGGAAATCCATCCTTCCACTAACTTCCTGGCATTAGACCCGATATAATCGATCCCCATGCTCAACGACGTGCTGAAGTTCTGCCGAATGGCCCCCGTCTACATCTTCGAGGACCTCTTTCGGTAGGGAACCGCCATCAGGAACTCCCTGCGTTACAAGATTCAATGGATTTGGCTAGACAGCGGAACGGTTCAACGCCGCGATTCTTCGCGATGCGCTCGAGCACCCCTGATTTCGCCGTAATGGTGCCGTGAGTCCGGAGAAGGGAACAAGTAAGTCAGCCACCCTCGAGATCACCGCCCCTCCATGATTTTATATCGTCCTAGTACCCAGTCACCTCTAATTTCAGCGGCCCACAAAGCTACGATCCAGGCGGGATTGTAGCCTGAGATGGCACTTACGCATGCGGAGAACCTGATTGCTAACGCAGCTTTCAGTACTAGATTATTCGATTCGATTCTACGAGAGACGGCCAGAAACAAGGTAGCGAGTGGAGCCTTACTCATGGCTTGGAGATAACCTTGAACGAGTGCCGTGAAGGAAAGGAGCCGGAACGAGCTCAAGATGAACGCCCTGCACCGGCCGAACAGGAAAGTCGTTTGGGCAAGGCCGGGGTCGCCGCTAATCTCGGCAACGCACAAAAGAGGATCTGGATTGATCCTTGAGGAGCCTGCGGAATGGGCGTTTGTCGCCTGGGCCATCCAAATCGCCGCGACCTTGTGCAATATCACCGTCCACCTAACCCCCCATGATCCTCGCAGGGGCGCTGTCCGAGAGGCCAGCCGACTTGGCCCAGAAGACCTTGGCGAGCACTACAACTAACTCTTGCCGAAACGCCTGCTCGGCCACTCGGCTAGGTGGATACGACGTACGAGTACATGGGCCCCGCCCCCGGAAACCTGGACAGCTCGGGTGAAGCAGCCCCGCCCCAAGGAACCCAGTTTTCCGACCGCTCAAGAAACGGTACCAACCGCAGAAGAAGAGGGGGCGTACCGAGATTGTCCTAGGTAGGCATCGTAAATCATGGGGCCTGCTCAGAATCTCCAGAGTTACAGTCTGTACTGACACGGCCGCTTAGGCTTGAATTTGTTACGATCTGGACGAGATCGCGGCTGTTGTCTACGTTACTTAAGCATTCGGAGCATCAGAATGCTTGCCATTATGGCTTTCGATTCTAGATCTTTTGGTCTAAGTGGCTTAATTCCGCATCTAGGGAGTGTCGGGCGGCGGAGGTTGGTGGCAGCCCGGCGCCCCCAGAGCAGAGGAAGTCGGTTCGCCGAACATGGCAAATACGTGTGGATACGAGTCACCCGACAAGTACGGGTTTTCCGAAGATGTGAAGTCGTGTTGGTTCACCACCACTCACGGCTTTGTCTGTGGCTAATGCCAAAAGGCGTACAAGACCACCGCCGCCCTCCGGAACCATGTCGGGAGTTCCACGAGATGGAACAGCAGACCCCCAGGGCGTGCGCACAGCACATGGCGAAGAAGCACCCGGAGAGGTGGCAGGCTAAGATCTCTGCGTTTTCTTTTCTGATAGGGCAGGAAAGGGGTTATTGTAATGTTCGGTTGGGCAAGTGGAAGCTGTGTCTTTGTTTCGAGGACGGTCACCCAGGAAGCCATAAGTGGAGTTATATATCCAATTTCTATAGTAATTGATTGGAAGCCCTTGGGCAAATAATGCTAAGTTCTATCGTTGTCAAAGTACTATGATGTGGTCGAACCGTGCCTCCAAATCCAACCCAAGTCCAAAACCGTCGTAGGACATGGTGGCCTAACCCCAACCAGACCTGAGGGTGCAGCCAGGCGTGGAGCCATAACGCGTTCAACACCGTTCCGTACACTCACGAGAACACCCATCAGGCGGGACGCGCCCCGACCAACTTCATCGGTGAGAGGAAATCGTGGTGCTGGTGCGTGGCGGCTGTGGCGAAAGGGTTCGATCTGATCCTATACCGTGCCCATGGTGCAGTATCGGACGAGTGAGGTGGTGAATGGGGGGTGGTCCTCCTTCGTCGCTGAGTTGCCTACCTATAGAAAATTTTCCCAGTTCTCCCAGTTCTCCCAGTTCTCCCAGTTCTCCCAGTTCTCCTTGGGCGATGTGCTGTCTACGTGCGGGAGCTCCTCCCAGCTATCCCCGTGCGGCGAGACCTTCGCGATCTGCCCTGTCGATGTTCTTGGAACACTTCTTGAGCACTTCCTTTCCCGCCTCTACTGTAACAGAACGATTGGTGATTCGAGGGGGCAAGGGGGGAGCTCTGGGACCCATCACGGCGGCCGCTGTGAGCCCTGCTGTGCGGCCGGGTCTTCTCAGCGAGCACGCGGCGAGTAAGGCCCCCCACAGGGCCATATTCGCACACCTTTCGGTAGAATGCACCTGCTTCTATATCGAGCCTGATGAATTCTAGGATATAATATATCCTCATCTATGTCTCAAACCTAAACAAAGCCCCAGGGACCATGGCCAACAACGTCAGCCCAACCAGCCATTCTTCACCGTCCCTTGGCCAGTATACCACCAAATATAATAACGTAGTATGAGCGCCATCTTAACCCCGGCGTAAACATCCCAAAGAAAGACATCTTTATAGCCAGCCAGTAGGTCTCCACCCCATTTCTCCCACGCAGCTAGGTACTCCTGCCTCCCCTCACTATCATTACACCGCGCCACATACGCCGAAAGCCGAGCCAAAAACGGAACAACCACACAGACAAGCGCTGCCCAAAACGCCCAAACCAGGGACCCCAAATAGTAGAATACCCACTTCCCGTTAGCACTATGTGTTTCCTCGAATTCGAAGAAGACAAACAGCGGAATAGAGAACGGCCAGAAGAGCAGGTGTAGTCCAGCGGCAAGACCGTATATACCCACGATCCCCACCCTCACGAACTCCCGCGCAGATCGGCCTTCGCCGGTGAGCTGCCACCAGGCAAAACTCCCATAACCAGACGTGCCGCCACCGTCCTCGAGCAATATCATAAGCTCGGCGTATTCGAGCGCTTCCTGCTCGCACACAGCCCGGGATCGTGGAGGGCCGGCACGGAGCGCAGCCAGAGAGATACCCTCGATCGTGAAGAAGGACAGAGCGTACGACACAGCGAGGAGCGAGGTCCGGACCGTGCCTTTTGCCGCGAACGCCTTGACGATAGCTAGTACGACCAGCCCGTCTACGACCAGCCGCGCGCTTGCCAGCCCCTGGACTCGATCCAAGAAGTCCCTGGAAGCATCCAAACAATGCGACGCCGCTCGTGATTCGTCTCCAGGTGATGGAGTGCACTCTGGTCGCCGCCACCAAAAGTCATCCCGGCCGTTAAAATATCGGAGCATGAGGGCCGCGGTAGCGGAGCGCCTGAGGCCTTTCTGGTGCACGAATACCCCCTTCCCCACGAGGAGGAGCACCATCATGGCGTCCCATATGCCTAGCTCCGGCGCCAGCCTGTACACACCCCATTTCCTGGGCGCAAGGAGGGAGCCAGGCATGTGGACTGCGCATGCCGTGGCTAGCACGACGATGATGTTTAGGGCGGCTCCTGGAGAGAGCTCCTCTGCGCGACATCGGTGCACGATGAGTGGCTCTTCCGTTTCGCCCGCAGTGGCGTTCCGTTTTGCTGGTATGCTGACCGGGGAGAGGTCCGAGCCACTTCCGTATCCGTGGTGCCGAAGACCAGCTTTTGCTCCCAGGACTGTTGCTAAAAGCAAAGGTAACAGGCGAAGTAAACGTGCAACCCTCATATTTTCGAAGGCTGTCAAAAGGGGGAAAAGAACCCCGAGTAGAAGCCCTTTTTTGAACTCTATCGAGTCTTGTAAATATTTAGTTTGACCTCCTCACGCCATTCGTGACACGAGTTATGGTCCAATATAAGCAATAATACGTCGATGCTGAGAAAGGTAGGGCGGGTGTGGCTGTGCAGTCTTTTATTCTGCCCTGCCGCCTGTCTAGGCATACTCGTGAATTTGCACAGCCATTTAGCGGTACGGTACGCACGTGGGGAAGAGTCGGATGCAAGTCCGCCCGAAGATTACCATGGCTATTCCGCTCAAAAGGAACATCTCGAACTCCTCCCGTCGTTCTTCGCCACTATCAATCGATCTTGCCGACCCTCTGCTTTGTTAACAAATAATGCACACTCGTCCCTCGAGATATACTCTCCACGAGTGAAACTTTGCCCAGAATGGCGGATGACGTGGGCTGGTCGATCTCCGCTAGCCTATTTATCGTCGGCTTCTCCTACTCCAGTGCCCTAAACGAATCATACTGGGATGTCCCACCAACCGTCGAGGTCGACGAATGCGGGTCGCGCCTGATATCCCCGGGATACGTGTTGTGGCTCGTGTTCGTGCCGGCCGTTGCTTGTGCCTCCCAGCTCCAGGGGTCCGTGTACCTCAATGGCCGGTCGACGCTGTACCGCCTTTCTCCTGGAATAGGGATTGCCGATGCACTTGCGACACTGGGCTTGGTCGCCAAAGCCCTGTGGAACGGGTATCCATGGAAGACTGCCGTAACGGCTGCGTTCATCGCGCGGGAGGGGATTGGGCGTTCCAACGCGTGGTGGAGGGAGCGACAGAAGGGAGACAGAGAATCTCTTCTATCCGAAGCCGTGGAAGGCGAGAATTCAGATCTCGTTGATTCGCCGACTGCGGATATCGCGCCCACCCGATCGCCGTCCCCAGAAGTCCCAATAGAGGGCTTTGATGAGGATGGGGCCCAATCGCCCACAACCCAAAATTCCGGACAGCTATCAATAGAGCGAGCAATCGGAGGACTTCTGGTCCTAACCACCCTCATCAAGACTAGCATAATCCTTGCCGGTTCGGGGGTTAGTAACACGCCGGTTCTAATAGCTTGCCTCGTTGCCATCAGCTATGCAGCTAGTTTCGTCCTGTTCGAAGTCCTGACCTGGAGTCTGTCTATCCCAACTTCGAGCTATTCGATGGCGGATATGCCTCGACGTAACCTCCTGGAGTTACTCCGCATCGTGGATCCTGGGGACCTCCAAATTCCGTGCGCTGCTGCTCGAAAACACGAGAACACTAAGAGGCAGGATCTGGTCTTGGAGCTAGGAATCATCTCACATACCAGCCAGGGCTCAGAACGAGCTCAATCCACGACGTCGACTAGATCTTCTATCACCAGGACCATGATGGCCGTGCTTTTCGCCGGGATCTCCATTGTCCTCACATCACTCAGCTGGCTGGTCCTGATATATTATATCTGGGAATTGAGCCGCGTCGTTGTTGAGACTACTGCCGTCATCGTCGTCTTGGGAGTGGGCATTCATCTGGCAGCAGAGGCCTGGGGGAGCCGTATTACCGAACCTCGCCCTGGCGGATACGCAAAAGCCCTCTGCGGATGGCTCAGGGGACACACCACGCCTGTAAACATAATTTCCTTGGTGTGGATCATCAATATCGGTGCTTATATCATACTCGCCATTCCTGGCCAGAGTGCTATTGAGCTCAGGACACCGATGTGGCTTGATTGGTTAGGGTAGCCCAGATAGAAATAGTCCGACGTTTGAATGAATTACAGCCTATGGTATTTCTAGTGACCGAGTTCTCATGCGGTGTTCGGGAGGCATAGTTTATAGATACTTTGAGGTGTCGAATATGACAATCTGGCCACACTCCTTTGATTGTCAAAAAAGCAAAGAATACGAGGTTATGACGACCTGTCTCGATGGAGACGTGTTGCGTACGTACCAGGTACAAGTATAATATTACGAGGCCAGGGAGGGAAGGCAAAGGACAATTACCTATAAGAGTAGATCTAGAAAACGCGAAATAAACGAACAAGACAGGGGCAGGGGTTGGCGGGAGGTGTGGGTACTGTCTATAAAGCTTGGCAGAGTGAAGATTGCGACACGCCAGTGTCAACGCCACAATCTTGGAGAGCGGCTGACCTGGAGGGAAGGGAGACGAAATTGACGAGTCAGATCTCCCGCTGCAGCCCAGGTGGTGGTTATCAAATCCCGCTGGTGGTCGCCCCCAATAAGTGACGAAAGCAGGATATTGATTTCTAGGCGGCCATCTGGACAAACCTGGGACGGTAGTGTCGCAAATTAGATCACGGGGACCCTCTCTATGCCGAGCCGAATAATATGCCGAGCCGACAGGGAAAATATGTCTCGGCGAGCGCTCGAACGAGGGTACGTAGAATGCAGTGAGCCACGCCTTGTTTCTTATTACCTTGTTTCGTATTATTTGGTTTACGTGTATATATATACATACGTATAAGGATGGGGTCCTATTACTTGTACGCTGTAACAAGGTCGGATGGTTTGTTACTACTGTTACCGACCCTTTCCCGTTTTCTGTACCAAGCATGATCTTCTTAGTCGACGACCCAGAGCTGCAAACAAGAGACTGACCCCTGCCGCGGAGTAAAACAGCGCACCCACTCTTGGGCCCGCCGGACTAGGTCTCGATCGCGCTAGTAACTTGTAAGCCCTGCATTATGCATCGGAGCTCTCCAACGTGGCCGCGCGAGCGCGTAGAATTGCAACGTTTTCATGCACTTTGCAACAACCTGAAAGAACATGAAGAAGGTGGTCGATGTTACTCACAATTCCGGTAATATTGGTCCGACCTGTTTAGGGAAAAGAGCACTGCTCCCTTGCGTGTGGAACACCTGGACGCTTGGACCCCGCAGGATAGGGCTTGCACCAGTTGGGCATCACGCACAGTGCCAAGGGACCTATCGCTGCACTCATACTGCGTGCGTATTAATATCCGTTCAATAGTCAATACCTTTTTCGCACTACCTCTGTACTTGGTACTTAGTGCTCGCCCACCCGCCGCCAATGCCAAAAAAAAAGTCGCCTCAGGTGCCCCACAAATGTCATCAGCTCCTTCCCAGTCGACACCCGTTCTCCGTCTACTCGCGCCTGCCGCTTTTTGAATGTGCGAAGTTGACAACTCAGAGTTCCCCTTCGCGACTTCTACTTTTTCCTCCTACTACTCTCCTTCTTTTCCCCTTCCTGACATTTGTCCCACACCTTCTCTCTTCTTCAACAGCACACGCCATCCGCGGCCCGGCTCGCCGCAGTTTCCATTACCCCGTTATTCCCTCCCGTGATCAATTATCGATTCCGTAATTTCGTTTCTTCTTTATTCCTCCCTATTTGCCTGACTAAACGACGCGCCAGCCCCTTCTATCTCCCCCCTTCCCCCCCCACCCACACCCACTTCTACTCACCCACTCGAACAAGGGTCACTTGCTTGTTCCTTCTTGCGGCTGGGCGCGCGCGCCACGCGGACCCACACCTCACCGCTCTCAACTCTCTCCTTCCACCTCACCATTCCCCCATCTCCATTTATTCCCTCTTTGTACCCATGTCGTTTTCCGCCGCGTCAAGCTTCGCGTCGCGAGGACCCAAGGCAATGTTCGACACGGTCGACCAGTGGCGACGCAGCCGCAAGCCAGCTCAGAACTCCAGCGACCCCGTCGAACCCCCCGAGGGGACCTCTACAACGCCGCCTCCCCACGAGGACGAGGAAGTCACCCTGCCATCGATTAGCGTCGGGGGCGGCGCGAGCGGCGGTCGCGCGGGCGCAAGGACATCATCTGCGCGGAAACCAAAAGTGTCACTGACGCCGCGCACCGTGCTCCCGCGGGCCCCGGTCGCCCAAATGAGCCCCGCGATGCGCTTGAGTCGCTTCATCAATCCTGATCCCGGTACGCGATTTTCTTGATTTCTCCCCCTCCCCGCTAGACTGCGGCGCTTCTGTTTTGCTAATCGAAGCCTCCCCGCGCGCCCTTCCAGCAGACCAGTCCAAAGACGCGAAGGCGAAGCCTGAGCGCGGCATAACGGCGAAGAGCGATGGCGACGCGACAGCGCAGGACAGCATCGACGCAAAGGCGAACAGCGATCGCGCCGTACACGCACACGACGAGAGTGACCACGCAAAGGACGAATCCGACGACGCGCATTCCGAAGTCTCTGATGGCGAGAAATCGGATAATGCGCACGAGCCCGAGCCCGAGCCCGAGCCCCGCGACGACACCTCCGACTCGACCTCCGTCGGCGATCAGATCGCAGCAGAGGAGCCCGCGGAGTGGGATCCCCCCTTCAGCCCGCCGCCGCCCCGCCGCCCCAGCATGGGCCTGCGCCGAAGCGCCCGGCACTCCAGCCCCGTCGAGGCACCCACGCCGCAAGATACAGACCACGAGCAGGATCAAGACGAAGTTGAGGTCCAGGGCGACGAGAAGAGAGCGGAGCCCGAACCCAAGGTCGAGGACGACAAGCCCGAGCGCGAGCAGCGATGGATATTCAGGTCTATCAAGGACCACCGTATCTCCTCGCGCGATCCCAACCTCTTCGACCTCCTTATCTCCTGGGTATCGCCCGACGACGAGGAGTCCTGGGAGCCCGAGGAGAGCATCCACCAAGATGCGCCGAGGGACCTATTCCGGTACTGGAAGAGCGTTGGCGGGCGGGAGGCCTTCATGAAGGATCCGGGGCTGTGGCACATCGCGTCCGTGAAGAAACACCGTCTGCCGAGAGGCCGACCGCAGATGCTCGTCTCGTGGGTCGGGAGCGAGGAGGAGTCGTGGGAGCCGGAAGAGACGGTGGCGGAGTCCGCGCCAGCCGCTCTAGAGACGTACTGGGAGGAGAAGGGAGGGCGGGAGAAGTGTGTTGGCGGCGGCGGCAGTAAGAAGAGGAAGAGGGCCGCTGTGGCGCCAAAGAAGACCGTTCTCGCGAAGAGGACGCGTTCCAAGGCTTAGGGGATGAGGAAGCGACGAAAGGAACAGCGCCGCGATGTCTGAAGAAAGGAGCGAGCGGGAAATGGAACCGGTTGTGGGCTCCAGGAGCAGAGGGGTTTAGTGTTTTTAGTGTTTTGAGCTTCTGAGCTTTTTTTTTTTGACGGGTAGAGGTGTGTTACCAGGGGAAGGGGGCTACGGAAGCTGAAGGATACACGGGTCTTCGGGAACGGCGTTTTTAACTGCTTTTGAAAACGGGTATTATTGTTGCAAAGGGGGAGAGATTGTTGTTTTTACTACCATTACTATTGTTCGATGTATTTTTCCCTCTTGTTTTTTTTTTATTTCCGCTGGCTTGGGGAGAGGCCAAAAACGGGCGTTACGGCGGTTTTTACAGAAAATACGCAGATTTTCTGTCTATATCACTTGTCGTTTGAGCAGCTGAATTTGCATTATATCCCGAGTGTTTCCGCCTATGTTAACATCTCGCGTGCGTTGCTGATGGGTGATGTAAGCTGTAAGCGAGCGCCGGTCAGCTTATGGTCTCCCGCTCGGGGGAACGGCATCGGGAGGACGGCATCTGACCTGTTTGGAGGAGGGCGTTTATATGTGGATGTTCCCTAGTCCACCTTTGTTGAACTTGTATGATCCCGTTCGTGGACAGAAGCAGGCTTGGCTATAGCATCTTGATGCCAACTACCCAACCACTTTGACTCACCAATAGCTCAAGTCGATATTACGAAAAGGAGCGCGTCCAAAATGCAAGAAAAATTTCTGTACCGAGATTCAGAAGCTTCAGCGTATCTCAGCAACCCTAGCCCGTCTCTATGCACGTAACTCCAAATTCGTCGGCAACGTGGGGCATTGTCACGGCAACACACCCAATACCTCCTCCCCGAGCTCCTGTTCTGGAAAGGCGGAAATTTCGGCTCTTTGCTGGCGTTAAGACTGGGACGTGTGTATCATTCGGGTGCGAGTATTCGCTAATATTTTATCAAGTGTCGATACCGAGGCAGGTTAGATATATGGTGTGTATACTTACGATGCATCCCCATAACATCTTGGATGGGGTACTTCACAAAAAAGATATTCCCCCAATTTTGTGGAATTATTGCGCGGAGACATATGTCGTTTATTGTTCATACAAACTAATTGAACTTAATAGTTACTTAGCTGCCTGCGCTCTGACGCCTAGTAATACCCTATCTTTGTTTGTGTCCATGGTTCCTGCGTCATGCCACAATATCATGATTACAAATGCCATCAGCTACCTGCATTAGCTGCATCTCCACCCCAACCAGTTGACACTTGACATCGGTCCTTATCTCCGGGGCACTACGGATCTAAGCATGAAGTTCCCCGCGCCGGTAGGTGAATAAAACCGGCACCGAACTTCTGGAACCCCGACACCTCCTCCCTCTTTCTTCCCCTGCAAAGTGGTCGCAACGAGCATCTCTTCTCCCCCCCATACCACACAACTCCTCGCACTCCTCCTAACACCCAACCAAACCCCCGCACATATGGCCCAAACATTCAAGAAAGGCGGCGTGGCCCTCATCACTGGCGGCGCCTCGGGAATCGGCCTCGCCATCGCAAAGAAGTGTCTCGGCCACGGCATGCGCGTCATCATCGTCGACAAGAACCCCGCCACCCTCGCTGACGCCAGCAAGATCTCTACCGACATCACGGTGTTGGAAGCAGACGTGGGTCGGAAGGAAGACTGGGACTCTCTCAAGTCGGTGGTCGAGCGCGACTTTGGAGGTGAGTTACTCAGCTTAGCGGGTGTTTCGCGAGATTCAAGCAGGCCGTCTGACTAACATGTAAACAGGCCGGATTGACTTCCTGGCATTAAACGCCGGTATGGGCATGAAATCCCCATGGGACGACCCCTCCGCCTTCAGCACTACCTTCAACACAAACATCATGGGCGTCGTAAACGGCGTCTCCACCTTCCTCCCCCTCGTGAAGCGCAACGCCTCAGCCGGCACCCCCTCGTCCATCGTCATCACGGGCTCGAAACAGGGCATCACGAACCCCCCCGGCAACCCGGCCTACAACGCCTCCAAGGCAGCCGTCAAGTCCCTCGCCGAACACCTTAGCTGGGACCTCCGCAACGAGCAGAACCTGTCCGTCCACCTCCTCGTCCCGGGGTGGACCTTTACCGGGATGACGGGCCCCAGCACGGGGACGGGGGAGAAGCCGGCTGGGGCGTGGCTCCCGGAGCAGGTTGCGGACTTTTTAGAGAAGAAGATGGGGGAGGGCCAGTTCTGGGTGCTGTGTCCGGACAACGAGGTCACCGAGGCGTTGGATAGGAAGAGGGTGGCGTGGGGTGCGGGTGACTTGTTGCAGGGGCGACCGCCGTTGAGTCGGTGGAGGGAGAATTGGAAGGAGAGAGCGCAGGAGGGGATTAACAATATGGAGGTGTGAACGATGGAGATGTATCCTGAGGTATCTCTATGCGCTTCATAAACGTGAGAAGGGGATAGTGAGATAGCTTACATCTAAGGAGAATGAAAACGAAGGAATGTTGGGCTAGAGTGAGGCTATCTATTGTAGCGATAGAGGTACATGGGATACCTCATTGATTGGACACGCATACCAACGTGTCAGGGTTCTCGCACCCCACCTCCCGTCTCCTCCGTATTGCCCCAATCCAAAAGCACGGACTCATACGCTGAGTCTCCCTGGCCTTTGGGGCTCCTAGGCGTCCACTCGAGAGTGAAGGCCTCGGATGGTCCGCCCAATACACCTGGCAGTAGAAAATCCCCCAAGATATCTGGTGGCCTCGCCTCCGAAGGAGGAGCATCGTCTGAGTGTCTGTCAGGCACATCATCTACACCCAGCGACGAGGAATGCATCCCTTTTGACTGCACATACTCCCTAAATACCTCGATGCTTTCCGTCTGCACTATTTCCACCAGTCGTTGCTTCGTGTGCTCGGCTAGTATCTGAAATTCCTCGTTGAGCTTGGCGATGATGCGCCTCCGAAGGTTCTGCTTCAGATGCATTTCGTACTCCTGAGGATCGAGCTGGTCCCAGACACTTTTCGCAGTTTCTGAGATGTCGAAGACTGGGAAGGGTTAGATTACGGATTATTCCCGGTAGCGCTCTGGAGAGAGGCTGGGGATAGATTACTCACAGGGCCCTGGAATAGACACCTCTTGCACATCTGGGAACAGCGTCCGGTAAATAGCCCTCCACTTCTCTGTAATGCTCATGGTCCTGCTCTTCAACACCTGCCCGTGAATAGTTTCATACTGATGTTTGGTCATAAACCCCATCTCGGGTGGGATATCCCGAACAAGACAAGGCTCCGTGGCCCTAATGTGCTCTTGCAGCTCGTCGCCCGTACCAAACGTAAGCCCGCACCTCCCACAGGCGTGTTTCTTGAAGTGGTTCCTTCTGAGGTGCTCCCTTCATATAGACAACACGTCAGCACATTGGGCCGGTTAGGGCTCTTCTGGGGGGTTGGGGGGGGTTGGGGGGGGGGTAAAGCGCATACTTGAGCCGATTTATACCATCGAATCCCCGCCCAGGGCACGTCCTCCAGGTCGAAAATTCGAGTGGATGCCTCTTGATATAGGGACAAGCAATCCTTAACTTGTCCGGTTCTCCCCCGTTCAAAGCGCTCGTACTCGGATCCCCTCGCTCCTCGTCGTCATTACCTTCCCCTTCTTGATCACTTTCGTTTCCCTTTTGTGTCCGACATCGTTTCTTCCCGCGCGTCGCGTCAGGCCCGAACCTCTGGACAGATGATGAAGGATTCCGTTTGCGTCCTGCGGCTGTTCCTGGGCCATGCTCGTGGTGGGCTTGGCGGAAGGCGACATCAATGAAACGCCTAAACAAGCCAATCATCTGCCAAATCACCTCTTCCCCATCGTTACCGAGAACCAACGGGGAAACCGTCTCTAATCCGCATGCCGAGGTGGAATACGAAGTCGCGTCCTCGCTGGTTTGAGACTGTTCCAGCGAAGACTTCGACTCGGATAGATCGTTCCCCGTCGACTTCGGAGGATTCAGCTTATGGAGGTCATGGTTAGAGGCAGTTGGCTCCTTCCGTAAGTCGTCGTCCGCTTTGATGCTCTTTCTGGCTGTCACAACAGGGCGCGAAGCACCGTTTTGAGCCTGTGGATTGCGTGCAGGCCCGCTCGACGTTCTACCTCTAGGGGGGCTGGGCGGTTCGAACTGGGCTTCGAGACCCCATGCTCGTGGACCTTGTGGACCTCGATCTTGCCGCGGTGAAGGTGGTGGTGTTGGGTCAACTGTGGGAGTGCCGGCCTGGCACTTCCCAGCGGGTCGAGACGTCTGGGTATGACGGAGGGGACCAAATATTGATCCCACAGCCGTCAATTCGGACGCCATCTGCTTTTCAGTGATTGGAAGTGTTACCATGAATATTGTCGAAGAATCCATTGTGGATGCGCACTCCGACGCTGGTACATAGAAGGCGTCGTGTTAAGGCAAATAGGCGGGGGAGGCGGTCGCCTTTTGAGCACACGTTCTGCTCGATGCAGACCGATGATCCCACTGACGCATTTGCGCAGTTCGCAAATGCGCTTTTCTTCATTGGAGATTGGTGTAGCACGGAGGTACCCCAGACATTTTCCACAGGACAGGAGCCTATGAAAGCATGGAGCAGGGCTTATTCGCCAGTGGCACAAGATCGTCCTGACGAACAGCGACACCGCCCAACGGGGTCATTAAAATTTGCAACGCCAGCTAGGAAGAATGACAGTTCTTGCGGTGCTTACGCACTCTGCGTAAGTCTTGTGGTACATAATGCCGAATTATACGGAACCTCAAATCTCTAGAACACGGACGAACCATTGTGCTCTTGACCTTGGGCCTTGTACTACATGACCTTGTTACGGATCGAGTAGACTATACAGCTAGGCAACCGAATCCTTACTCCACATATTACAAATGATGAGACTCTCAATATCCTAAAGGCATCTTACAGGCCGTGGTACCGGCCGTGGTGCCCAAGTGAGAAGGGGTGTAGGAAACCGCGAAACTTCGACGCACTTTCCCCTCACCCACCGGGGGCCATTGGACTTCAAAGAGTGTCATTGGGCAGCCAAGGATGTCGTCCTCCCAACATGAGCCGAGAAACTTTGAAGCGAGCTACATGAGACGGCCAGTGAAATCTAGTCGCAGCGAATGTACTGGCAGGCTGGCGCAGACCCGCACGGTTTCCCCCCACTTCGCTTGGCAAACTTCTACCAAACTTGGTTGGGTGCTGGAAATGCACCTTTGGACGCCATGGCCGCCACATTTACATCCCAGGGAGGCATCCGATGAGATACGTGTCCCGAGAACAAGCATGCATATCTGCACGTTCGCCCGGTCAACTTCTTCACCGCCTTCAACTACGCTAGTCGCTTCCGTGTTCAAGGCACATACCCAGGGTGCCACAGAAAGAGCCTACGGCGACGAAGACATAGCGCCGCAACCGGTAATGGCTGCGCTGGGGTACAGAACTTTAGGGAATGACCTATCTACTTCTAACATCGGTAATATCTATCTCTCGATCGAAAAATTCGTGGAGATCCAGCCGGAGGCACCCAGCCCTTCTCAGTCGCGTTGGCGGGGTGTACCGCAGCACGACGTCACGAACCCGATCAGAAGCTTTTGCTTACCGCTGGCCAATCAACGACGGCCCATTGCGATGTCGGTCGAGTGGAGAGATGGGCGGAAATCGAAAGGTGAGGTCTTCGAGGCCCCAATCGAGAGGTCAAGATTATCCTTTCCGGAAAGCCAAGAATAGGGGATAGGGACGGCCGAGAATGTAATCCTAGGATTGTGAATAAGCGAATGTTCTATGTGTACCGTCCGACCCGGAGAGCATACACCTTGTCTCTTCCGTCAATCGATACTGTTGGCGGCCACTCCCCATTTGCTCGACGAAGGCGGGTTGCTAATAGCTGTTGTAGGCCGATTTACCCCGGCCCCGATTGGGAAAACTGTCACTCCAACTTCTCTGCCTTATTGCGGCTCCCCCCTCCAAATGGCAAGCATCCCATACATTCTTGTTCCCTGAAAAGGTCTTGAGCAAGACCTTCCTGGACTCACTGGGTAACTCTGCCGCCCCTCTCTCTGAGAGGAGGGGAATATACCAGGGGCAACAGTCTTTCCCTCCCAAGTTTTGTCCTCAATCTCTGTCCCAATCTGCCTACTCCCGCGTACAGATACACTGGAAGCGCTAAATAGTTGCACAATATAGGACCCCCGGGATATCCACCACTCAAATTCCCCAAAGGGCGCCCAGCTGGCCAGTTTCAAGTCGGTGGGTGATCAAACCGATATATTGCCGGTTTTTGCCTCTAACAGAATAAGAGACGGGTAGACATCTCCTCTGACGATTACTTCCTGTGGAATATGTGTTGATTGAAACATTGATGTGGCCCCTAAAGTAGGTTAGTATGGAAAGATACCGCTCTGAAACTTCTTCTCGTCGTTCTTCCAGGGGGGGTTCATGAGATGACACAACGCTTATTCGATGGCGTATTCAACTTCGAACGCCGAACAGGCGAAGTTCATCTTGACGGGGACCATGCTGCCCGACCCCCTTCTCAGATATATGGTCACCCTACATCCAAAAGGGGTAAGTGGGTGGCCTTAGTTCTCGTAGTAAGGTGGCGAATATAACCCCCCCCTTCTCTTACCCCCATCATTCCATGGCTCTGGGTCTGGACCAATAAGGCGATTAGGCACATTCCTGGTTGAACTTGTTCGTCATCAAAGAAATACGCCAGGACTTGATACCGGACACCAGAGCGAGCTGTGAGAATCGCCGGTGTCCCGGCAGAAGCCACCGGTGCAACCAACCGAGGATAGACAAATTCTTCATGTCAGAATATCACCTTGTGCGGGGCCTAGTTGCCGGCCACACCGGGTGGCCATGAATAACGTTCTGGTCACCCATGGCAAGGATCATTGACTTTAGACATGACATCAAACAGGTCAGGGTGTTCAGGATCGGATCAATTATCTAGACAACGATTTTAGGATAGTCAGCGGATGGCGAAAATGGTCTCCATGTAACCGGAAAGATTCTGGGGCGTCCTTACCCAGTCAGTACACCCAGATCTTAGAGTCGAGATCGGAGTGATACCACCTCTGCGCAGACACTATCGTTTCCTCATAGAAGGTCGAGTGACGATTTCCGCCGACAACTCGCCTCAAGATTCATGGGGTTGAGCTAATCGGAGGTATCGTGATAAACGAGGCATATAATCCTCATCAGAGCGAAGAGGGTCGGATTCGTAGATAGAGCCAAGTTGAGCGCTACCAGTCCTTGGGTGTTGCGCCGAGTGTATCCTGGGTCGCAATTGACCACAGTCTCTTCAAGAGCATGGTCTATGGGTTGCCGCTTCCTAGACTCTGGAGGCAACAAGGGATGTTACGATGGGTTCATCGTGATCCCAGAAATCCATGGAGGAGGGCCGCCCTCCTGTATCCTGCCAGAGAAGTTCTCTTTAGGATAATTGGTAATGTTGCAATCGTACGTGCCACCATCAGACCTAACACCTTGATGTTCAGGGTGGGTTAGTGAGCGAGTCGGTGGCCGTGGGCTCGTGCCTCTGGAGAAACCTAGGTCTCCCTGCGACTGCGAATCCGCCATCTCGAGCGAGATGCTCTTATAAATGGGATTTCCGTAGCAGGGCGAACCCAACCCCTCCACATCTGAAAACGTGTTTGGGTAAAAGAACGAATCCACCCGCTCCGTATCAGAAGCCATGTCTGGGTACAAGGCCAAACCCGTCTGCTCCATATATGAGAACATCTCTTGGCTGCCATCCATTTAAGTGCTTCCCGTACTACTTTCATACATGGTTCCCAACCCATCCGATGGCCCCCGATGATCGGCCTGCTCGTTGGGTGTCTCAAAGCCAACCGTCTCGTAAGGTAACGCGTACGACTGAGTCGGCTGGGAAGGAAAGCCCTGCACGTTCAGTGTACCCGTTCCCGAGAAATCGCCGTCGTCCGCACACTTGATAAGCGAATTCGCAGCCGGCTGCAAGGCACACGTCGCTTTGGATCGCAGGTAGTCATTTAGCGCCTCCACACTTGCATCCTTTAAAATCTCGACGATTATATCCATCCAGTGCTCGGCTATTATCTGGAATTTTCCCTTGAGATTGGAGAGGACATGCTCTGAAATATGACGATCCAGGCATTTCCTATACTCGTTCGGATATATCTCCTGACTGCGCCTTTCTGAGGTTACTGTGACGTCGTAATCCGATGGTTCCGTAGGATCGATGCCTGCAAATAATCAGATGCCAGAATTTCACCATGGAGCAAGCTCTGTTTGTGGAAGGGGTGGGCGGGGATAGCTCACAGGGCATGGTAATCCTCATATCATCGATACCTGGCTTGGGAATACGTTGCCCGGCCACATCAGGAAAGAGAGTGACATATACGGCATCCCAACTGCCTATAGAGGGGCGCTCATGTATCTTCCCTAATTGAATATCTTCCCACTGCAGCTGAGTCATGAACCCAAACTCTGGCTGGATATCCTGAACAAGACAGGGCGTTTCCGCCCTCAGGTGGTCTTGTAATAAGCGACTCGTTTGTAATTGGACTCCACACCTCACACAGACATGCTTTTTGAGGTGCCTTTCTCTAAGGTGCTTCCTAGTGTGACACATTAGCGTTCCATACTCTTAGAAAGGAGGGAAGGCTCCGGTAAATACAAACCTGACCTCATTCAGGCCGACAAAGCCGGGTCCAGAACACGTCGTCCAGTTCGAGTCCCGTTTGGCGTAGGGGCAGGCAATCCTTCCCTCCTCTGATTGGTCCTCTTCCGAACTGTTCGTACAGGAATCTGTAAGAAGGGTCTGAGCACTATTGCAAGGCCCCAAAACGCTAGTACGTTAGAAGGATGTATCAACTTAAGCGAGGTGTCGCAAACCCCTGTAAAATTAGGCTTGCCAGCTGACAGGAGAATTGCTCCTGTACATGCATCTCACGTATATAAGGGATGCACTTATTCCACCTAGTTATCATGAATATGAAGGACAAGGTGGTCCCGTTTTCCCACAGAATCATCTTCCTCTTTGAAGGCTGAACTAGGGGTACAATCCCCCTTCTCCAACCCAGCTACCACCCCGTACAGCAGCTTGCTAAAAAGGTCCTTGAGGTGTACATCGCTAGGCAAATCGGCCGTGAAGTTCGAACGGACTGTCGATATGATGTGCTGGCTATCTCTCCTCCACGCATCTTGTATAATGTGAGAAACCTCCTCCACTACCGTGCCCAGGTACCTTCTTTTAGGTACCTCCTTGTCTTTGAACAATTCTTTCCAGATGCTGTCCCATTCGCCGATCGGTGAGAGATTTCCATCCTGAGATTTGCTTGAGATATCCTTGGGGTCGTAGTCGGCAGGTCTCCCCCCAGCGACGGTGGTAATTTTCTGGGAACCTCGATGGCCTATGGATGGATGTACATGCTGGCGACGGAGATGTTGCCTGACGTCCTTTGGCCGTTTCAACGTACGGTTCATACAGTCCATGTTGTGTATCGGGAACATCCGAAAGAAAGGGCATGCAAATCTAGGCCCATCAGTCCCCCCCTTGACGGGCCGTGACTCATCAGATAAATCTCCCTTCGTCTTCTTCGTCCGGATTCGCTTGGTCTGGACTTTCGTATTGCTGCATCGGTCGATCGGCCTCTTTCCTGTTCCCCGGATGGAGGTTGTCGAGAGTTCGGCCCCGGAAAGCGTAGGTTTGGCTGAAAACATGGTATCTGTCGAAGCAAACCGTTGGAGGTTGGCGTCCATTACTTCTTATAGAACCCCTGTGTTAGCTAATACAGATAGATGGACACGAGTCAGAGCCGCAGACGGTGGGATTATATACTTACGGAAGGTCTTGGAGTCAGGGCAAATAGCTCCGACACTCTTAGATGAAGCCATATTCGTGAAGTCTACTGAGTGCGACACAGTGACGGCTCTTCTACTTGTTCTGAATAAGTTGCAAGTTAGCAGACTTGGATGGGCACGGGGGATATACGGTCAAAATGCAAATTGTACACCCGAGAACGCGAAGTAATTTTGGGTTATGGCGGGCTGTCAATCCCACCGCCCTCAGAGTTAGCGCCATATTTCACTTGGCGTGCTTCCAAGTTCGGCTCTGTGCTTCGATTCTAAACATTTGTGCAAAGTGGCGCACTCGAGTCATGTAATTGGCCGACACTGCCACGTTTGGGGCGTCCAACCCAACCCAACCTCAATACACGTCGCCACCTCCCATTTCAAGACACGATATAATTCTACCACAACCGCATGGTTGCTTGGCTAAGAACAGGTTCGGTTCTGCAGCGAGGGTGAACTCGTCGTCCCAGAGATAGGACAAACCCGTACCCAAGACAAGTCCTCGGGGGAGTGGCGGGGCCGGAGATAGGAGATTGTGTGAAAGGCTGGGAACTGAGCTTGCAGCTCCAGCCAACCATGCCCCCCGGTGGCGTTGGATGCTGCAGCAATATTTCCCATGGCCGACATACACGACGGAAGAGTAGATCCGTCTCCTCCAGTGATGAGGCATGCTCAACCGCCGCGTACCCCCCCCCCCCCTCCTTACCCCCCCCCCCCGCGGCCTCTCCTTGCCCCATGGTCCGAATCCCCGCGCAGCCTGGCCTGCCACGATAAAGACTGGACAGAGCCCGCTTGGTTTTGTCTCAAAGTGCATCTTTCTCGCAATTGTTTTTTACCCGCAGTCTTCACTTCCCATGTCTAATCTAGCTGCCAAAATGTCCTGGTGGCTGAGCATGCCCCGGTCAGAGTTGGGTTGCGGTGCCCTTTCCCTTGACTTGGCCACTTGCACAATTGTTGTCCAGGGGTTCCTCCAGACATACTCTATACCCTTTGATACCCATCATCCAAGTTATCGGCGGTCGCTCCGAATTCCCTCAACCTCAAACACAATCCGCAGGTCCCGATCGCCAGCAGAAACATCTTGACTCCGGAGAGAGAATGTCCTCCATTCACCTTGCATTTATGTCCATCATGGAAACGCAACCTGTGGACTCCCATCGGCTGACAATGGCTGACTGTGGAAGGAAGGGTATCGTCAATGAGGCGTTCCCGATGCCGATCCCCTTCGTTTCGCACATCAATGTCGCCTTCTCCATCATTACTCTTGTTCTCTTCGGTCAACGAGGTGGGTATTTCTCACAGCGTTGAGGATCATCTTCTATTTGATTGCATTCCTGACCATCTCCTATATGCGGTACTTTATTATACACTTCTTTGTTCGCATATTCCATTTATTGCGCTCTTCCTTGTGTTCTATTGCGTGCGCAGCCGGCCCACTAACCTGCAATGTCACTACCCAGGTATCCCTAACATAGTGGGCCTTCTCCTTCACATACCTGCTGCCTACAGACTGCCTATTTTGTCTACTTCCGATGGCCTCAGCATTCTTTACATACCCACCACCATGGCCCTCTCCCGGCACGAGGGTCATTGTAGACCACGTGAGCCGTATGAGGGCGGGTTGATGGTCTGCTCCCTACCTCGCTCATCATGCCATGCACGGCTTCCCATCCCTCTCTGCCCAGCCGCCGCGATAACTTGCCAGCCCCCGGCCGAGAATACCTGCGCCCCGTTGCAGCCAGGTAACACCTCGAATGGACGCGTCAAACGCAAAGGTCAGAATCAGGGGAGTCAGGGGAGGGCAGCCGACTCCAGTAAGAAGTCTAAGACCAACGCGCAGAGTGGCGGCGGCGGCGGCAGCGGGGACGGCGGGGACAGCAGTGGCGGCGGAGGCGGCGGCGGAGGCGATGGAGGCAGAGGCAACACTGCCGAAGCGACTCATCCCTACTTTGCGTGTCCCTATGGCAAACGCCATCCGGAAACTGACAGTCGGTGTCTACGTAAGTATGAGCTTAAAAGCTACCAGACCGTTCTACAACATCTTGATCGACGCCACGTCCTGAAAGAAAATCTTTACTGCCCGCGGTGCTACAAAAGGTTCAAAGATCAAACGCTCTGCGATGAACACATCCAACCGAGCCCCCAGTGCGAGCCCAATGAAACGTTCCACGGTATCACTGAGGAGGAGTTCAACAATGCCAAGGAAGGTGTCCGCAAAGGATTGAATCAGGAGGAGAAGTGGTACGACCTCTATAATATCATCTTCCCGGGACAACCGCGACCTTCATCGCCATACGTTGACACTCTGATTCAATCGCAACCTCCCTTGTCATACGCCGATACTCCAAACCAATCGCAACCCCGATTGTCAGGTTCCTTCGAGGACATTACAACCCATGCAACTTTCGTTGCCAACCGTCTAATAGAGGCATGGCCGGCCTTGGTGCAGCAAAGCCGGTATTTACCAGGACGAAACGTCAAAACCCGTGACGGACGCTCTGCGGGATGGTATAGTTAGAGAAGTGCAACAGGCACGCCGGAATGTGCTACCCCCGCCTCTCGGGACGTCCGGTAGTCGTCATGGTGATGACCCAGGCACTGGGGTGCATCCCACTATTCCGCCAGATCGCGGGGTGCAGACCGGTAGCCAGGCCGTCCCCTCTCAATCCTCCATCCCATTTGATGCTGGAGCTCTCCTTTACCCAGCGCCAATGTACTGTGTGATTCGTCGAGTTTTTCCTACTCCACAAGGCCCATTCGTCCCAGCTTCCCCGTCTGTCTCTTTCAATCTCGATAACGAACCCGTCGATTGCACACCCACAGGCTTACCCGGTGTTACGGAGAACCCGGTCGCCACCAACCGATCCGAAGTCTGGCCATCACCTTCACTCTTTCTCGATCTGGAAACCTCAGCCAACCTGGACCCATTCGACCGATTGATTAACGTGTCCATGTTTCAGGATACCTCCGCTGAGGACGCCCTGCGCGTCGAGGACCAACCAACACAACACGGGGAAGAATACGAGGACCCTGCGTTGTACCCTCGCCAGCGACTCCCCCACTGAAGAAGAAAATCGCATGAGATACTGGAAACGGGGTGGGATCGCATATTGTACAGGTGAGTGATGATACCCGCTGCCAGATCGGGGCTCCAGCAACTACCGTTTCCAAATTGACTGAACTAGCTCCCCAACGTTTCCTTTCTTAAATGTTTATTGCCGCTCGCCCCTGACCTGGGAGGCAAGCCTCCGCTACCCGTGGCTCTACCCTGATTGGGTGGATGTGGGTGGACTCGCTGAGAAAACAGCGCAGGGTTTATTGCATATGGCGACGTATTGCGTTACTTGTCCGGTTCTTGACGATACCTCTTGTGTTGCTCTTTAACTTTGCTCTACATCCAAAAAGAATGAAAGTATCGTGTGCTTATTATGCCCTTGACGGTCTTGCGTACCTGTGTCGTTCATATGTACGCCTAGCAATGATCGTTCCCCATTTGCAACATCATCTTAGCACCTAAATCCTGCTTACACGTTGTTCGCCTTTCTACTTTCTTAGGTTGGTTCCTACCTTCCCAAACTGTCCAACATCGTTGGTGCCTCCTGCCGCGTTTCCTTCTCGTTGCTGGCCTAGTTCCCAAGGGCCACCATCGTCGCTCCTTTCCCTGAGGTTCGAAAGCAACGTATTGTAGGGAAAGAGCGGCCGGGTAGTTGTGGAGGGAACACTCCAAATGATGGCAGATGTTCAGCCAATCAGGGGAAACGTGTTCTTCCTTTCAATCTTCTCTTTCCCACAACTTCATTTGGTAGATGGAGGATCGTATGTGTCGGGATTCATGGCATGGAACCATTCGTGGCTAGGGATAACCTTTTCATCCTTCTTGTCACAAATGTCGATATCGTACTTGTAGGCTGTAAACAGGCACACCTAGTTTCCCTCTAGCCCATGATTTCTCATTTCGATGGCCCTGGAAGTCCTGGTCATGGCCGGAAAAGCACTTATAGTCCCGCTCAAAGTCACTGCAAAAGAGGCCCTTATGTCCTGAGGAACCATGACCACATGGGCTGGCTCATACGAGGTCAACGGCAAGACTCTAAGTATAACAATCCCGGCATCTATTATACGGAGCTGGTCTATCAAGGCAGAAACCCTCTGGCCTGGCTGAATAAATCCTCAGCTTCGGGCTGGTCCTCGAGAGCAACATGGCGATTAGTCGGCCGAATGGTCGGCAGCTTGCGCTCGTAGCGATTGCGGAAGATATGCATCGACTCGAAAACATCCCAAGGATCTACTCGGCGGGCCTATTTCTCGGGGATGAGGGGTAATGGGGATAAATGTCCGTCTTCTTGCGAAGTTGGAGCTAGGAGGAAGGCACATAAGAGGTCTATTTGTTCCTCGGAGGGCTGAAAGATGAGGCGGCGGCTCCCGAAAGGGTGTATAAACAAATCGTGGCACTAAGACAAGATACATCAACCCCCGAGCCTTGTAGGGTGCTTTGCGGTTGTAGTAAGGATAGGAGTAAAGAATTAGTGCGTACGCGTGTGTCGTCCTCCCCTCGATCGAAAAGAACGACACCACCAAAGAGGCGCGCTTCCGCCCAATATCCGACTATATCCGGGACACCCCTATGGTACTGCTCCGCCGCGACGTAAGCACCGTGGAAGAACACGGTAGGCAGAGGTTCAGGGCGAGGTGGAGGTGGCCCTGTGGGCCAACGGGGAGTAGATCGTTTCACTGGCCTCCAGGTATGGGCGCCTTTGTGGCGGCCTCCATCGTACTCCTGGTGAAGAATAGCACCAAGGTCGTGACATGCCACAGCCAGTATTTCTATCAACCTTAATTTGAAGGTCCGTGATCCGATTGGCGCATCCCGATAGGCTTGGAGGAGCTAATACGACCTGCTGATTAGCTGAAGCTTCAGAGTAGCAGCAGAACACCTTGGGTGACAAACCGTAGAATCAAATATCAAGTCCTCAGCATGGAGTCCGGCTTGGTATTCTTGCGCGGCTTCTAGCATCCCGGGACACAGATCGTGATGAGCCTCGATGACATCATGCCGTCGTCTAATGCATGTAGACCAGGTATGCGCGGTGGGGATCCCGTCAATGATCTCTGCATATGTCTGCTCAGCGATATTTGTGCCGAGCAGGCTAGCAAGAGCAGCTGTAAATGCGCTGTAGTGGTCGATATCAATACTTCTTATTGAGGTTGACATGCTGATACCTTCGAGGATATTCTTTCCGTTCGGAATCGTCTCTATCGGCTTTTGGTTGTGTGCGCGAGGGGAAGATGAGGGTGGCTGATGGCAGTAGAACGAAGTCAGAAAGAAGATAGGGTCTGCAAAAATCACTTGGAAGCCCGATGATTACGCAGCTAGAGGTGTGGCACCTGTCCTGGTCTATTATTGGTGGTCTAAGCACGAAAGCTCACATGAGTTCCATCACTACCTCCCTCATCATGCCCCATTAAATAAGAAATGCTAACTCGCAAAGCCTGCCCCTCCACGCCCTAGGTCCTGTCGACCTCTCCCATAACATTCATCACACCCCGACATAAGCCCAACTCGGCGACAACAGTTTCCTTTAGTATGGAGATAGGGGAGGTCCGCGCCCTCCACACCCAGATGAGCCATGAGTCCCCGCATGCCCTCTCCAACCCAAGCAAAGCCACATGACCTAGAGCAGTGGCGGCCAACTCTAGCGATGAGAAACTCAAGGATGCCAAGGAGTACCTCTTCGCGCATGACGATCATTGCGATCAAGCCCTGAGCCACAAGAATTACATGTTTACGGTTACGCGACAGTTAACGCACAAGGTTAACCAAGCGGGCTCCGGAACGTCCGCGAAGCGTGTACCGGGACCTCTCCTTCCAGAAGTATACAAAACTCGAGAAGCCCATTACACCAAGTTTCTATGCGAATCCTCGCGCTTAAATAGCCGGGCTTGGAAGCTCTCCAGACTGGGAAACCATATCATAGACCCTATACTGGGCGAAAAGGCGGATTCCCAGACACATACCCTGTCTCTCGAGTAGCGCCGATCCACTAGCAGGCTAGTCAGGTGGGCTAGCCAATTCAGGACTACGGACTCTGACTAGCCTATGCCATAACCTTTAAGGTGGTAATACAGAACTGTCATATCGGGGTATATGCATGTCTCGGTCACACGGACCGCCGGATAAAAAAAGATTGGTGGCTGGTAGACGATTATCTCTGTCACCGCGTCACCTCCCCGTCCACACATTGCCAATATAAACTCTCCCAATATGCTGCTACCATCAAGTGGAGCATGGGCTGACACCTGCAAAGCCGACAACAGCTCATCCGAGATGCTTCTACCGCTGTTCTTTGCGAGCCTCGCATCAATGGCGTATACCCAGGCCGTCGGGAGTCAGGTTCTTCCGATCGATCAAAGAAGCTTCAATGTGCTAGATAATGTGTTGCCTCCTTCACTGTCAAACGGCACTAGCGTAAGTACCGAGACTTCCCTTGGGGTTGCGGGGCTATATGGCGAGTGAAGCCCGCCCCGCCCCCCTCACCCCGGGAGTTCACCCCATTGTACGGTATCTAATTCGACTTAGATATTCCTGCCTCCGGGAATCACTGAGGAGGAGGCCTTGTCCAAGCCCTTCCACGTCTATGATGATGCGTTTTACGACATAATTGGCGACAATCCAACCCTTACGTTGATCGCCAGTGAGGCGACGGACCCCCTATTCCATGAGGCCGTCGTCTGGTATCCCCCCACGGACGAGGTGTTTTTCGTCCAGAATGCAGGTGCCAAGGCCGCCGGGACGGGGCTAGAGAAGTCAAACGTCATCTTGAAGATATCCTTGGCTCAAGCCGACGCCGTATCCTCGATGCGGAATGCGACCGGCCTTGTGGACGTCCTCCCCGTCGATGCCGATCCCCCAGTGATCAACTCGAATGGTAAAGAAAGGCTGCCTACATTCTGCCGCGTTTCGCGATTCTAGAAATGAAGTGCTGATGGATATACAGGTGCAACAAACTATCGAGGACAGCTCATATTCGCGGGCGAAGGCCAAGGAGCGGCTATAGCGCCAGCTCTATACGTCATGAACCCCGAGAAGCCGTACAACACCACCGTACTCCTCAACAACTTCTTCGGGCGACAGTTCAATTCGTTGAACGACGTTTCAATCAACCCGCGAAACGGCAACATCTACTTCACGGACGTCACTTACGGATACCTCCAGGACTTTAGGCCTCCACCGGCGCTGCCTAATCAAGTGTACCAATTTAACCCATCCACTGGTGCAGTGACGGTCGTAGCCGATGGTTTCGAGCACCCCAACGGTAGGGAGTCCTGCCTTCCCCCGACCCCCCCCCCCCCCCGGCCCCCCCCCCCCCCGCCCGCCCCCCACCGCCCTTTTTGTTTACGAGCTGACGCGTCTTTGAAAGGCTTGACGTTCTCCCCCGATGGATCCATCGCCTACGTCGCGGATACAGGTGCCGCATACGTTTTCTATGGCTACAACGGCACGAGCCCTACGACAATGTCCGTACCCAAGCATTCTCTTCCATGCCATCAGCTGGAGAAAGCATCACTAAGCTATTCTTTCCCACAGATACCATTTCACTGTCGACGAAGACGGCACCTGGTCGAACCGGAAAACCTTTGCCTACGCAACCCCCGGAGTACCGGACGGCATCCACTGCGACATCGACGGGAACGTGTATGCCGGCGTCGGGGACGGTGTGAGCGTTTGGAACCCGTCCGGCACGCTTCTGGGCAAAATATTCGTGGGAGCGACGGCTGCCAACTTCAACTTTGCTGGGAGAGGGAGGATGGTCATTTGTGCTGAGACGAAATTGTATTATGCGACACTGAAGACCGAGGGGGCGGTTGTAGCAAGCGAGATGCCGGATGTGTAAGGAATTGATTCTTGGCTAGTTTTTTTTTTATTGGAGAGTGGCGCTCCTTTTTTCTGCTTTTTTCCCTTCTCTTTTTGCTTTCCTTAGGTTTCCTTCTTCCACCTCTTCCTTTTTCTCCCCGTGCTTCTCATCAACATCTGCCAACGCCCATTCACCCAAGCTTCGCCGGCTCACGAGCATGGTCTCTTCGCGTGCTATGCTCGCCCGTCAGCTTGTGTTGTCTTGAGCCAGATGACTTCTAAGTGCTGACTGACAACAATCCCCTCGAGGAATCGGTATCTAGCCTAGAAAATATGTCTAACCGTCCGGGTTGTTTCTGATGTATTGGGTCCTGTTAGAGCGCTGTTAGAACGCTGTTATTTCTTCAATACCTAGCACTTACTCCAGCCAAACTGATGAAGGTTCGACGAACCGTAATACTTATTTCTCCCGTCCTGCTCCTAAACCAGCCGCTAATTTGCGACCCAATCCCCCATTAAAGAGTCGCATAAAGAAGGAAATAAAGTAAACAGGCACTGATTCTGACTCATTCTCTATCACAAAGGATACCGACCATCTTGTCTGGAAAAACAGTAGCCCACACCTTGCATAGCCTCCTCCGATCACCAAGCCCCGATCCTGACTTCGCTTGCCTCCTCAACTGGGACTGTTGCCGCTGGTTAAGCCCTTTGATATGCCGTTGCTTGGACGGCTCACAGCCCCCCGCGCGTATATGTACGTCGCGCTCCACGGCCCTGCCGAAAACTTCCCAACAAATCGGACAATACGAAGGCTGCGGATGATCTCGTAATAGATGTAGAATCAAGTTTTGTATGGACGGAAAATGGCAGTCTTGAGGGCATTGATTGTGTTTTCCGGGGGGGTTGGAGTCGGAGCATCGGAATGGACATCTTAGGCAGAGGTCCTCCCCATCAGCCTGCTCGTCCTTTTCAGCTGCGGGATCCCTGGTATCACGGTCGTGGGGTGATGACGGCCAGAAATCGTCCATCAACTCATCATCGCTGTCTGTATCATCGCTGCTTGTCAAAGAAGAGGAGTCGAATTCACTCTCCGAAGACCAGGACGAGGATGACGAGGCTGTATTAGAATTTATCCCTCCCATGTCATCAATGTCTTGCCGTCGAACATCGCCTTGCCGACTCCGGACAATTAAGTTCACCAATCCCGGTTGCGACCAAATACTCCGGTGACTTTTGCGGTTCAGTTCTCGCCCCAAGCATCCATCACCACCAGAAGTGAATCTGGGATAAGATTTAAATCTATACGGCAGCCGTAGGGCCTGCTTGTGGGGTCGCCTTCCGGAAACGGCCGTAGGCCCTTGTCGTCTTGTGGTGTTGGGACGCCGGTGGGCAGGACCAAGGTGAGTCTGAACTTTGTTTCTAGATCCCCGCAACACATTCCGTACCACGCCGATCTGAGCATACCGGGCCGTCCTGGGACATATTTCCCCAGGCGTCAAGTCTGCTCGGATGGTAGTGACCCGAGCTAGGTTGTTATTCCGAGCTTCCCGCCGTAGACATATGAATTGCCGCCTCGTACCCTTGTCATACGAAGAGGTGATTGTCCCTCGGACAATGGTTAACAGCCAGTACGCACCACCCTGTCCCTGGTCGGTAGATCCACTCTCATCCGAGGCAACCTGGTGCTGGTGCGGTATGTCTGTAGATGTATCGATCTTGAATAATACGTGCTCGAAGTTGTCGCTAACAATGGGGCCACAGTAGTTCCATTGGAAGCTAGATGGATCGGCGTTGGAGGACAAGAAAAGATCCTGCAGAGCCCGTCGCCGTGCCCAGTACCATCTCGGCATCAAGGTATCCTCATGCAAGAACAAGGTATCAAGCAGAGTACTGTTGAGACGGACCAGACATATTGATACTCTAGCTGATGTTCTAACGGACCAGTTAGCTTTCTTGTCCGAGTTGACGGGGGGCCAGCAGCTTCTTTGAAGGGGAGCGAACCTCTGCGGTCTGCCACGGGGTGCGGAATGGAAGTGGACTAATGTCACATGGTCGGCATTAATCCAAGAGATGTGTGATAATAACAGCCGGAGAAGAAAACCGGGAAGGAGCACAAAATCATGTCCTGAGGGCTCAGTAGGAGGACAGCTGATGCCCATTGTCTAGATGGGGGAGGAAGTAAGGGCGAAGAGACTCTGAATGGTATTCGCATTGCCAGCGCGATTTATGGAAGAAAAGGAAATGGTCCCTGGAGCCAGATTACAGCTTAAATACTTGGAGCCTTAGAGAACATGCTGTTTTGTTCTTGATGGGCGGTCGATGAAACTGATTCACCCCCTAATAGTAAATTCATTGGCTGCACACTTGTGCCTTGATGTCCAACTGACCACTCGAGCTCGTCGGAAACGGACGGAGGGGCGTGATCCGCACACAAAAAAGCACACACCCGCGTACCAGCCGCCATACCAGAGCCGGGGCTGACCCATCGAAACAAGGTGGGTTCCTAAGATGAGTACCAGCCAATAACAGAAAGATGTCGAGAATCCTGATTGGCCTGCACAGCTGTGGCCGCAAATGTCATATTTTGATCACGTTGCGTTATTTGAGAATTACTTCCGGCCACCCTTGGGTGGGAGCGGTGGCGGCCCACAGAACTACATTCCGAGACTGTAGTCTTGGGCCGTGGTGGTGCGGCGGTCGCCTAAGATTCGAACCATTGATGGGATGTTTCGGCTGGCGTGGGTCTCAGCTGCACGAATACGCAGTAGCCCGACGGAGTATAGAATTTCTGTTTCTTCTCTTCCCTCCAATAACTCGACCACATGTTCGTTCCTGCCTCAAGCGCCATACCATGAAATAATCGGGCGAGCCCAGGCGATGCCCTTGGAATGTTCCTCCACCCCATGTCTTGCGGTCATGCCCAACTGAGCAGACAAGGGAGTGAGTCTGTAAATACCTTTCATCTTTCCTCCCAATTTTAGTAGCTCCGCACGGGATGACAACCATCGCAGGAGTCATCTTCTTGAGAGGGACTAAAATTGCTGTGAAAGCAACCACGTTCTCCTCAGCCACCCAGTAACAATACCAGCCAGCCAGTTAGATCGCGGCAGTAATCTTCTCGACCCAAGCTAAACCTGTGAGGCTGTAGTTATATCCCTGCAGCAGCTCGTGTTCAATGATAGGTCTATGGATTACGGCCCGTCAAGTTGAAATGAACAACGGCTCCCTACATTCACCGCTGTCAATTTCCTCCCAAGTCGATGTTTGCCTCAACAGCCCTTCCCAACCCAGGGATGTCATATGGGGGGATACAAACCGCAGGGTAGGTGAGAGAGTTCACACCAGGGCACATCGAGGCCATTCCTGGAATGCTTTGTCCACGGCCAGGGCTACCAGCCAGTCCGAACCAAGGCCGAGCATTCCCGTCTCGCGTTTGTATTCATTTGACGTTGGAATGAAATGAAAGCATGATCCTTCAGAGTCTCTAAATCTATTCTAGACTACAGAGGCTGCCGCATTTCACACCACCTACTGAGCACACACCTGTACTCTCGCCAATAACAGCGATACCTCAGGGGGAAGAAGAAAACGAGAAAACGGGGAGGGGGGCAGTGGAGGGGGTTACCAACTCGCGGCAACTGTACGCTTGGCTGCAGCGCTGGGTGGACGTTCCATTACATTGATTCCATCACCATCCTCCACCACCAATATTGCTGCCTAGCGGAGCAGCAGATAGGAGCTTCGCGCTAGGCATCCTTCCATCATCCCTCCTCTAAAGTCCCGTGGTGAAGCACCAGTTTCCTGCTGGATACTGGGCAGCGTGGGATATTTCTCCATGCCTCAAAGTGCATGGCGAGCACGTCAACACTTAGTTCTGGAACCTCGCGCCGGGCGCGCCGCGCAGGTAGAGGGTTCATGCGGGCATGCCCTGTGCGTGTTCGTCGTATCCAATGACCACAATACGAGGTTGTTCGTCCGTGGATACGGAGAGGAAATGACATTCCCCGTGAGTGGCTTTGTAGGGAGCCTTGGTAAGGACGCATGACGGGACAACACACTCCCACCGACGCTATTGTGGGATGGGCGTGTAGGCCGCGCTCGAGTATCAAGTTGCGGAGACACACTCGCTTCCAGGATTTTACTCCCCCTCCTTCCCTTTGCTCGACAATCTAGTATGATCCCTAAATCTCGCCGTGCCTCCTCAAAACCACAAGAACACAAACTCGAACCTAGAGCGTTCGGTCCTTGGGTCCGTTTTTAGATCCTCCTTGTCCAGGTTAGCTTTTCGACCTCAGCACTACCCAAACCCAACTCGTGAACCTCTGGGGACGTGACACCCACGACTCTCCTGGACGCACGGTGCTTCCAACATCCCCAGGCTACCGCGAGAATCCATACAACCCAGACCGCTCTACCAGCGATGGCACCTGCTACCGGGGCAAACACAAGGAGACGGACGACTGCATGCTCCCGTATCGCGACACAGTGGTGGGCCCCAAGACCTGCCGGGCGGAGGACCTGTATCTTGAGAGCCGAACCTGCTTCGACCAGGAGGTTGGAGTAATGTACGCGGCGGAGTGGAGTGACGCACTTTACGCGGGCTGGAGCTGTCCGGACACTGTAAGGTATTTTCCGTTCTAGAACCAACAGGATTATTCAGAAGGACACATCCAGAATTATACATTACTATACAAATACCATATAGCAGCTGCCCAGAGGGTCTACCACAGCGAAGCAGCTGCAATCGATAGAAGCACCATTACAGAGCCCGCACTTTCAAGCATCGCCCCCCTCGTGGAGATCGCACCCGAGTTACCATCCCCTCCCGATCCACCGGCATCCCCCGAGCTACCGGCGTCGTCATCACCGGTGTCGTTACCGGAATCATTACCAGAATCGTCATCAGAATCATCCGTCTTCCCCTTTTCCTTCTCCTCCTCCTCCGTCAAAGCGAACGGCTTACTATTGCAGAACCTATCATTCTCCGCCGTCGTCGGCTTTATCGAATTCGCGCATTTCCCGACCCTCTCCAACTTCCCCGCCACCAGCTCCCCGAACCCACTCGGTATCTCCGTCCGGCACTTCTCGTGCAGCGCCTCATAGTCAGGCGTCCCGAGAAGTAAGCACCCCTTCTCCTCCACCCCTTCGATCAGGACCGTATTGATGTGCAGCGGGCAGACGTCCTTCCCAGGCACGACATCCGGGTCGATCCCCTTCTCGTCGCTTAGGGTGAAGTGGAAGGACGACGACGTCTGGTTAGCAAACTGCAAGTCCGTATCCGCCGCTATCCGATTCGCGGCCTCCTTGCCCGGCGGGCAATCCATCGGGAAGTTGACCTCGTATCTCAAGAACGCGCTGTCCAGCGGCGAGCCCATGGCCTCCAGCATCCCCACGACGGCGAAGAAGCTGTTCTTGTCCTTTGGTAGGGTGTCGACGGAGCTGGACGCGTTCACATAGACGGTCTCGAAGACTGACGCGGGCTTCCCCTTCTCCAGGGGGCGGAGGAGCTCCAGCTTGATCGAGAGGTCGGTGGGCCACACGTCGGGGGAACCGTGAATGGCGAGGACGACGGGGAAGGGGAAGGCGCGCTTGTAGACGCCGTTGGTCCGAGGGAAGACGAGGTCGATGCCCAACTCGGCAGGGTAGGACTGCGCGGCGACGAGGGAGGAGCCGGCCAGGGCGGCCAGGAGGGAGTTGGCGCGCATTGTGGCGAGGATGACGGGAGCAAAAGGGTTTTGTCGGGGTGGGGGGTCGCTTCCTAGAGGCGCGTAGTATTGAGGATGGTGGTAGGATGTCAATTGCTACTACGGCCTTGCGATGTCGGGTTGCGAAGACACAAAGAAAAACAAAAGTGGTGCGCGAACAGTTTGGGAGCGGAACTGTTGCCTGGAGCCCGAAGTGAGAATTTTCTCGTGATACTACTTTAGCCTGTCATCCTTCGGCTTGGCGTGCCGAGGAAGCCCCTGCCAAGGACCATCCAGATACGAGACAGGGTTATGCGTGGGTCCATATCTCACGATCATAGTTGACAGCAATTGGGAAGGGATGATGAGTTGAATCGTTCTCCTTGTTACTCTGTACCCTACCTAACTGAGCATTCCGGAAAGTAACTAGCTGGTGAGAGGACATGTTCGACGCCCCGGAACACTGCACAAGCGTGGCGGTACCTTGTATATACCCCGTGTTCGGATGTTTTTAGAGACTCGTGAGGTACCATTGGAGTCAATTTCAGCCCTTTTTGTGGGTCTGACAGGGAACCATCACTAGCGCTTGAGAGAGAAATGTATCGTCAACTTTGGCCAGAGGATAGATTGGACCCGAAAATTTGGCCCGATACGGCTGGTTCCGCTGCCCTTGGAAGAAAGTAGAGCAACGAATAGACAAATACAAGGGCATCCGTCGGCCGTCGGCCGTTGCATAAGCCCGAAACTTTCGTCCAACCAATTCGTCCGTATTTTCGGCCGAAAATCGCCAGTAAGGATTGTAGTTGGTCCTCCCGCCGGGAAGAGTGGGGAACATTGCCATGGAGGCCGCTCCATCAGCACCCACGATTCTAGAGTGATTTGTAAGGATGTCAACACTGGCGCTCTCTCCGCAACATCAGATGGCGTATTTCTAATCGTTATAGTTAGTCTGTACGGCCGGTGGAATTGTAATACCCCAGATCTTCGGAGATACACCTGTCAGGATGTAGACACGCATGCGAGGAGCGAATACGCGTGTTTTCTCCGCTGCCTGGCTACGTTTAGGACAGTATGCTAGTACCGCCCATGAGCTAATATCACACCGTGGTGTCAGATGGCGTCTTAATTAGTCTTTATGATCCGCCAATGAATCACTTTTTTCCTCGCGGCATCCCTCGTGGGAAAGCCCGTGCGCGGATGTCGTGGAACATTCGACACTAATATCTGTAGTCTAACACGCGCTTTGAATACACGCCGCACTAGTCTTCCTGCCACAGGCTATGACGCGGATTCCGCAGGGTAAGGGACCAGATGGATGGTATGAATCGAGGAGAGGCGGAATACCGCCATACTCAAGGAATGCCCCCCCCCCTCCCGCGCACGAGATGACGTAGCTGATGAGTCCGCTCTACTTCGTGGTTCGTCGTGTATAAAAACAACATCTTCTCCCATCTCCATTCCATTCTCCGTCCCATCCAAAACCACCATCCAACTCCTTCATATAGAACCCTAGCAAGGACAACGAAAGCACACACAGCTCAAACCCGCGGAACACAAGCAACATGTCCTCCGACCTCAAGCCCATCAAATTCTGGGACTTCGCCACCCCAAGCCCCAACCCCCCACGCGTCCGCACCATCCTCGAGGAGCTCGGCCTCCCATACGAGGTCGTCACCGTCCCCAGCGTACCCGACGCCAAGGGCCCCGAATACACAAAGATCAACCCCAACGGCCGCCTCCCGGCCATCTACGACCCCAACACCGACCTCACCCTCTGGGAGTCCGGCGCCATTGTCCTCTACCTCGTCTCCCACTACGACACCTCCCACAAGCTGAGCTTCCCCGCGGGTTCCAACGAGGCCTACCTCGCCCAGCAGTGGCTCTTCTTCCAGGCCTCCGGGCAGGGGCCCTACTACGGCCAGGCCTTCTGGTTCAAGCTCTTCCACCACGAGCAGCTCCCCAGTGCCGTCGAGAGGTACGTCAAGGAGATCAACCGCGTCACCGGCGTGCTGGACGGCTGGCTCGCGAAGCAGGAAGTCGCGGAGGGGAGCGACGGCCCGTGGCTTGTCGGCGGGAGGGTCTCGTACGCGGATCTGGCCTTTATCAACTGGCAGTTGGCCGTTGGGAAGGTACTGGAGGGCCAGGGGTACGACGTGAACGACTACCCTCACGTCAAGGCTTGGCTTGACCGCCTGACGGCGCGCGATGCCGTAAAGAAGGTCAATGGGTTGTAAAATGGGATACTTGCGTTGGAAATAACGATGGATTATCGACGGTCAGTCTGGTTTATGTGTTGATCTTTGTTAGAAGGGAGGCGGGCCTAGTTACTGCTTAATCACAACCCTCGCATCCGTTTAATTCCGGTGCCGTTCTTCCACTTATCCCACGATTTGAGGTGATATCAATAGATCGACCCTTGAGATGCCCCCCGATTCCGGATGGCTCGTTGATCAAGGCATAACGGTCGGTGGATTAGCCAAGGATGGGTGAGTATATCGGCTTTGGCCAACGAGGCCGTACAGCGGCAAGTTCAATTGAATCCCTCACATCAGGGGTATGGGATGCGGCTTCAGCTCGGGATAGAGCGGCGCCAGATCAGCATAAAAGGTGACATGTGACGCGGCGCAGACTCGCCTCTTCGCCTTTCTCGGGAACAACCCCTTCTCCCACAAGCCCCTGAACTCGGACTCATATGGATCTGCCTCACCGACGCCCAGCGAGAGCAGAGCCTCCTTCATATCGTGCCTGCACCAATTCAGGGTGGCCAACATAATATTCGTGTACACGTGCCCCTCAGCGAAATGAGTCCCACCCAGGGCGTATCCGCGCTCGACTATCATCCTGAGCATATCCGGCGTCCCCCAAACGCAGACATGGCCAACCAGGTCCGGCTTCCCGCTAGGGAACTTCCACGACCTATTCGACTCGCCGCACTTCCTCCCCTGCCACGGCTTCAGGACCGCCTTGTCAATCATCCAAGCGAGGAAGTCGATATTCCCTAGCTCGACGACCGCCATGGCTATAATGACCATTTCGTCCTCGTGTAGCTGGATGTTCCTTTTCAGCAGCATCTGAGCGATGTCCGTGCGGCCCTTCACGGCCGCCCAGAACATCGACCCCGCGCTTCTGAACTGCCACTTATATCCCTCGCGGTGGACTTCGGGGAAGTTGTAGTGCGGAAACTCGCGGAGCTCCCTCTCTCGGACGTTCCTGTGTCCTCGATATATCTTCTTCCCCTTGACGTCGAGGCCGTAGTCTAGTATAATCTGCAGCGTCTCAATATTCCCCGCTCGAGCTGCGATCTCAGTCACCGTGACGCAGCAGTCCAGGGCCCAGCTATTGAGGTTTCGCTCCTCCCCATGATTGAGGAGCCACCGGAGAGTCTCGTTGTCACCTGTATGGCACGCGGCTCTCACACCCTCGTGGACGAGGAAAGGGAGGTCCTTGTCAGTATCGGCCATTGATAGAAGGTATCTGACGACCTCGGGCTCTTGTAGAAGAATGGCCTCGCAAACTGCCAGTTGGAATGTTATCCGTGACGATAAACGGCGTGGGTTGCGTGGCGGGCCCATGGAAAGCTTCACCATGTCAAGGCTGCGTGTTCTGATGGCATGTGCGAGTAGCCGGTGTCGGACCGATAGCATCGTATTGATCGCGGTGTGCTCCGCCATCTCGCGCACAAGGTCGCAGCAGCCAGAGCTGAAGGCCGCGCTCCACAGGCTTCCGAAAGGCTTCAAATCCGGCTGGTAGTCCTGGAGGCCCATTTCGAGCAGTGCATCTGATCCCAGGGTCGAGAGGTTACGGAGGGGCTCCAGATGGCCGACGAGGACCTGAGCGATGGCGACGAGCTGCTTGAACGGGGTCGCGGTTATTAGATCTGTCCGCCCTGGCTTGAGCCACTTCTCCAGACCTATTGTCTTCGTGCCCATCCTCAAATGCTTGTATGCGTTATCCGCACAGGCAAGGTGCAGTATAGCCGTGTCACATAGAATTCGCATGTAGGATCGGCGACAGGTCTCGTCGCACGAGGCAGCTTGCTGTCTTATCACCTCATCTACCACGCGATTTAGTAGGACGGCAATATTACAGTCCCAGGGCTCGTCCGGGTGAGGATTGGTCAAAATGTATGTCGTCCAGAACTCGGCTAAGCTCCTATCCAGCCGGTCATAGTCGACGTCTTGGTGCCAAGGGATACATCCCCTGCGATGTGTAAAGGAGTCACTACTGCGGTATAGAATGCCATGGACGGCCGTTGCGCGTAGGACTTCACTATCGAAAGCACCTGGATTGACATTCGTTAGATACTGATTCTAGTTCCTTCTCAGACTGGCGAGATACTATGCCTCGCTGTGTGGCCACTCACGGCTGACAAGCCTGTAACTCAGCGTTTGCCTGACGGAAGAAGTCGCAGCGACCAAAGGTTCAATCACGCCACGGAGGAGCTCAAGGGGTAAACGTGGAGGGTCTTGGCTTCCCATAGTGGACAGTGCTGTGATCTTGCTGGCGTCTCGAGCAATTCTAGAATGATGAAGACGTGGGGTAAACCCATGGTACGACTGAAGGTACTGCCCAAGAATACGAAGGATTTGATTTGCCGAATTAGAGCCACAGTTACACATTGAGGCGCAGCAGGGTAATATCACTTTCGATTTTATTGATATGCGCATTTCTAAACAACTCGGGAGGAGACAAAAGAACAAGACAGCTCTATGTGAACAATAAAGGAATTATCTAATCTAAGAAAAGAGTGTTGAAGGGGGCCACCCAAAAGTGGGACCCAAAAAGTGCAAGCAAACAAGCGAAATAAAGAAAGCCGGGAAACGCGACCGAAGAACCTCTCTATGGGGGAAACAATCCAAACTTCCACCTTAGCCGATGTTGACAAGCAAGAACGAATCAGCATACTCGGTTGGATTATTACCCGCATCCAGCGCATTTCCCCCCGTGTACCTCCAGCTGACCGAGGTTGGAACGCCGGTCCCGGCGATGGGCTCCGAGTGATGATCCTTGAGCATGAAGGCGACGACGTTCCCCTGCGAACTCCCAAGGGCCTGGTTGAAGCGAGCCGGATCGCTGGGGTCGATGGTCCCCTCGTTCCGCCCGGTGGTGAGCTGGAGGTCCCTCAACAGCTGCACCGTGTCGTCAGCCTCGACGTTGGCCCCGACGACCTTTGTGAGGGGCGCGTCGTTGCCCGCGACCTCCTTCCACTGGCGATTCATGATCTCGGATATCGGGAGGCGTTCTTCATACGATAGATCATAGAAGTTGTCGTACTCCCTGGAGCGGAACATGCGCGTCCTGTACATCCAGCCGCCCGATGGGCTCATGTAGGCCTCCATGATGGACGTGTCATCGGGATTGTGGGAATAACTAGAGTCGTACCCGTCGCTGTCGCTCTCGCTATCCGAGTCACGGCTGGGACTGCCCTGCCTGGGAGGGCTGTCGGGGGCATCCGGGTCGAACGGCTTGCCGAAGACGCGCACCTTGACGACGTCCGGCGCAGCCAGGTCGATGCCGTTCTGCTTGAGCCAAGCGTCGACCTCGGGCGAGACGTTGGCGTTGGGGTTCGCCTCCTGCTTGCGGAAGTAGAACTGGCTGAACTTCTCGTCGTAGCCGTTGTTATTCACCGGGTCATTCCGCGTCTTGGCGCCGTTGATGGAATCAACGTTGCGCCCACCCCTCTGCTCGATCGTGACGAGGTTGGGGTTGGTGGTCGCCTGCTGAGGGATATCAGCCTGTGAGATGGGGATGCTCCCGACTGTGCCGCCGAAGTGCCCTGTAGGCGGGTCCTGGACGACCGGTGGCGGCTGGTTGACGGGATCCGGGTTGCTGCTGCCCCACACCGGCCCCGTCACTGCGCCGGAGGACTCGCCGGAGTCCGACCCGGAGCTCCCCCCGTCGAGACGCTTAGGGTCGGGCTCCGAAAATTCGCTGTCACTGTCCGGGCTGTGCTTGGGGGGTCTGACACCTGGCGGCGCCCGGGCGGTGAGCCACTTGTGCTCGGCATTGGCGATGGCGGACTCCGGGTGGAGGGGGAAGGCAAAGGTTCCCGTGGCTAGGAAGCCGGCCACCAGGGCGGTGATGATGAGCTTTGGGCTTGCTGCCTTCATGTTTACAATGTCGGATATGTGTAATGGGGGTTGGAGAAATGAGCGGGAATGTAGTAATTGAAAGTTGAAAGTAGAGGGAAGTGATGTTTAGCTTTAGTTGTGATCGCCTAGATGGCTATTGTGTGTTGATGTAGGAGGCTTTATTGATGAAGGGTGTTTTTGTCGGTGCAGGATGTGTCTGATAGAGAGGAACAGGACTTTTTCTTCGGTGGGATGACCATGGATTATATAGACGACGATTGTGATGTCTCCAATACGCGGACATGGGAAGGAGATCTTGTGAGGTCCGTCACACCATCCTGTAGATACCATTCATCCCCTTGACAAAACACCATGTCTCCGGGTATAAAACTCGCCCCCAGACGCACAGCCGCGATTGATATAGAAGTATCCAGAATAGGCCTTAGCCGACTTGTCGTTATCCAGCTATTTAGACGCCAACCTCAGTAAAACTAAGTCTGATAAGCGCGTCGTCATCAAGGCCCCCTGGTTGCACAACGATTGCTATTTTGGCACGGACTTCGGAAAGACTTATACTATGTTTGTAGAAAGGGATAGTCTAGGAGCTTTCGGCTACTGTTCCTTCCGCTCGGAAGGATCTATTACCATGTGAGGCCGGATATATATTGCCAGTCATGAATCGGCCCTCCGCCGACGCAATAAGCTGACAGGGGAAATCTATTCTTGGTGCAACCACCTCTTTTTACCCGGCATACACCTGGGCGCTTAAGCGCGCAAGTTGCCCCCCCCCTTTTCTTGTCCCCCCACCCCAAGCCCCCAAAAACCTAATTGTCCTAATAGGCAAAAGCGAATAGGTATAGCAATGCGCGATCCATTTTTGTCCTTACTCAGCCCCCGGGAGCCGGACACCCTCCCCTTCGGCATAGGGAATTGTTTTTTTTCGTTGTTGTAGGGGGAAGGGATTGTTTTTGTTAAGCGCCCACACGCGAATGCGATAAGATGTAGGTTAAACTGACGACCGAGGTCAGAGTATATGCCCCACAATAAGAATAGTAGCTTCGGATGGGGACCTTTCCGCACCTCCACGAGGCTACACAGAGGCGCAGGTTGGTATATTCTTAGTTTTGGAGACATAATCGCGATCCTGCAGGGTGAACGTCGACTATCACATCACGCCAAATATAAATATTGTTGCACTCGTCACTCTATCTCGGAATATGATACTAGACTACAACCACATAGACAACACTTTCCTACTCCCTTCCACTTTCCCTTCTAAATATCCCACATCAAGTGCCTTATATCTTGACTATTTTCCTTTCTTCCATCCTCGCATTCCGGACAAATACTTAGCCACCTATACGCCCTCTTTCAAACATCACTCCCCACCGCTCATCATCCTTCCAACTGCACTCTCAAGAACAATGGCTCTCGCTGGCCTCGAAGTCCTAGCCGTAGTCGCCGGCCTCATAACCACAGTTCCTTTGCTCGGCGACCTATTCGCCGCCAAGCCGGACGACTCCATAACCACCGTCGTCAAGATCGTCACGGGCGACGACGACTTCACCGACGGCCACTTCCCGGGGATCCAGCTCTTCGACCGCCAAGGCCAGACCATCGGGCTCCAGGAGTCCTACGATGACGTCCTCGGAAAAGGCGCCCCCCGCACCGCCAACATTGTCCAGATCGACCCTCTGAAGTCTGCCGGAGGCGTTGAGTACATCTCCCTTAGCCAGGGCGGCAACGACGCCATCTGCATCTCCTTCTTCACGGTGCGGACTCCGACGGACCTCAAGTACAGCTGGACAGGGGACATTGCCTTCCAGTGCGCCGGCATCATCGAGACCTTCTGGTATCACGGCAACGTCGTGGTTTCGCAGAGCGAGAAGGGCATCATCAAGCCCAAGTGCGCCTGGATAGACGGCGACTCCACCAACGGCATCACTACCAAGGGCCTGGGGATCCACCTGCCGTCCTTCATCCCCAGCGCGGGCCGCGAGAAGTCGTTCCGGGAGAACATCGACCGGCAGTGCAAGTCCCAGCCGCGGTTTGCCGCGTACACGGAAGACGGCTTCTCGGCGTTCCACACCATTCCGTTCTTCAAGGAGGACGTCTTCGACCTCACCACCCTAGAGGACTTTGGTGACAAGGCGCTGGACCAGGGTAACTGGGACCTGAAGGAGTTCGACACCAGCCTCATCTTTGGGAGGGACGTCGGAAACTCGACCGCCGCCGCCGCCGCCACCGCCAACCCCCAAGACGCACCGTCCCGCGGCGGCGGGAGGAGGCCCCGGAAAACCAAGCAGTGGCGCAAGCCCGGCCAGCTCATCAAATCCAAGGCTGACTACCATAGCGCGAGGGAGCTGTGCGAGAGTCCGTACTCCTTCGGCCCGGACATGGTGAATCTCCACGAGGGGATCTACTGCGACATGACCAATAAGCAGATGTGGGACGTCTGCAAGGATGACAGCCAGAGGAGCTGTTTCGACATTGAGACTTCTAGGATGAGGCTTGGGGGAGGGAATAGCCGCCGCGACGAGAGCTCGGGCCGGCTGATTCCGCGGAAGATCTACGACGAGATCAAAGAGTGGTGATGCGTGGGAGATGGCCGATAGAATAGCTGCTCCTTCCTTGTGTTCTTGTCATTGTGTTTTGGTTTGATGTTAGTACTAGACGGAGTGCATTGTTTCTTTACAGTTTGGAGTTTTAGACGGATGGGATTTTTGCCTGTAAAGTTGAAATAGAACTGATTATATCGATGAAGCTGGGAGCCTATTTTACGACCGAGCAGTGCCTGCTTTAACATTTTGCAGAGGGCTTGTCAGAGGCAGTGAAATGTGGCCAAGAACGCTGGGCCATGTAATGTATCCGCTTGTCCTTAGCACGCACTTCATCGATTCTACCAAGAGCGCACCAAATCCCGCTTCAGTCCAGCTCAGATTCAAGTCGGAGTAATACATCGCCGCTCCTCGAAGCTTGTCGTATTATATTAGGTTAGCGCGCGGCGGCTTGCACACAACTCAACTACCAAGCACGTGATGTACTTAGTATCACCCAAGCCCATTCGAAGTAACTACTTTGGGAGACGATCTTTCATACTACATCCTCTCCATTACCGATTCAAACCGCCGTTATTTCTCCACCCCCGGGTAATGTGTTTGTGGAGTAGCACCCGAAGCTAATCACGTACCGGCCCGGCAACGGTATGTCCCGGAGAGAAAGAAAAATGGTGTCGCTCGACCTATTTTCCCTGGAGACCATCGTCGAGATGGTCTGCCTGCAATGCAACCCTCCATACGACCTCCACGAACAAAAGTGTCTTGACATCGAATGTCCGCGCGCGTGCCTGGGTTTAAACGCGCAGATGGGGCGGACATACACTCTCGCCGCCCTCTGCAAAGTATCCCGGCAGTTCAACACTATAGCGACACGGCATCTCTACCACCGACCCCGCTGCGAGCGCTGGTGGCTCCTCGCCCGCACCCTGATCGAGCGACCGGATCTGGCGCGCCGTGTCAGGCATCTCTCGACCCGCGAATGGTCCGGCTGTGACATCACGCACCCGTCGTTTCCGCACGAGGTGCGGAACCACTGGTCGGCACAGCTTGTCCGAGGGTACCTGCCCGGTGTCACCGAGATGCAGCCGAACGACGCAGCGCTACTGGTGCTGTCACTCTGTCCTGATGTCGAAGAGATCGACGCCGCCGTGAACGGCGAGGACATGGAGGAGATCCGCGAGCCGAGGACTACCCTTGCGAAGCTGAAGAGAGTCAGCCTGGCGTACATCGGTGGCGAATGCGGCATCGTGATGCAGCGCATCGCGCCCCTCATGCAGGCGGCACCGAACGTCGAGAGTCTCCTGGCCTGGCAGGTAGAGGCCGCCGACGAGCACGCCGCCGACCTTGAGAACCTGCGCCACCTCCGCGTTGAGGAGAGCACGATCGGCCATGGCAGCCTCTGGGACCTCCTGTCCAGCTGCCCGAAGCTGACCTCCTTCCGCTATAGCGCGGCTGGCTGCTATGTGGGGCACGAGCAGTTCGATGCCGGCGAGGCACAGGAGGCTTTCGTCCAGCTCGTCCCGGGGCTGAGGTCTCTCTGGCTGGACCTAAGCGATGCGGACTTCGAGGATCTGCCTGCCGGCGACGGCGTCCTGAGGGATCTGGCGTCACTCACGGAGCTAGAGACCCTGTGTCTTGACATGCGGTGTCTGATACTGGACCGGAATCCAAATATGTCTCCCGTGTCTGAATCAACGCTCGACGACGAGGTGCTCATGATGGAGGATTCTGCCCTCGTTGATCTGCTTCCCCGTTCGATCCGCAAGTTACAAATCGTGGGAGGCTCGGGTGGTCCTGGTCTGGATAACTTGGGGCCGGCATTATCGAAACTCGCAAAGACGGCGCCGGGGCGTTTTCCTAAATTACGGACAGTGGAGGTTTCTGGAGAGGATACGGAGACTGTAGGGACGATGGTACGATCTGACTTTGACTCGTCGGATATTGAGTTTCGCTTCATGGAGGCTAGCCCTGTCGTAAATGATAATTGATTAGCTGCTGAGGATGGCAACGGAAGGCAGTCCCACTAGGCCGTATAGTCTCTCGTCGCGCTAGGCTAACTTAATCATGGCGGGCTGATAGTAGAATAGGGGCTAACGGCTTTGTCTATTAACTATGGATGTTTAGGGATCGAGATGATGAGTGCGGGCACCGTCAGGTAGCAGCTGATAGATCACATGTCTATTCAATGATGCAGGCGGGACATGCAAGATGCCACCTGAAGTACAGCGGAGATCAGCCGATGGTGTTGTGCCATGTCACCGCCGCATTGAGCGGGAGTAGGTTCTGGCGATGTCGCATGATGGCGATTCTCCTCCTCTAAACATCAGTTACAATAACCGGATGAATGATATGCCTTGCCATCTCATAAGGCAGGCATAAAGCGACTGTCCTCCGAATACTGGGCTTTCCGCATGACTCTACCCCATATTCGTAGATCTCAAGATCATCAACATCTCTTGGGTCTAGCTGACCGAGCTAGTTACCAAAGTCCATGGCCTACCGCGTTTCCTGCGCCGTCTGCGGCACTCCGATAGAAAGTGACCCGTCATGGCCAAAATGGATGCGACAATTCCGCGCAGGTAGATTTCCCATCCCTCTTACCCCGCCTATCCCAAGCTGTAGTACTAAAATTGGTGTAGTCTACACCAGAGATAGAACTACATGTACCCGCTGGGACCCCGATGTCCCGGCCTATCTCTCCGGCGTTGGGCAGCGAGGTGACTACTCCGATCTGGCCCCCGCTGGCCATGCTGACACCGCCAAACGTTCCAAGAAGGCGATTATAGATATTGAACTGACGGTATACCATCTACTGGGCCCCGGACTCGCTGTCCCTACCCCCCGGCTTAGCAACCAGGGCTTCGCACTCCATGCCTCCTGCTGGCGAATCCTCGTCGCGGTATCACCGGGAGGCCAAGTGGACATCCAGAGACTCCTTGACGTGTTCCGATCATTCCCCATTAACGAGGGTATCATCAACTTTGGCCATGATTATGGAGGCGTTGCGCAGTATGAGGATTTCTTCGGCTCCGGTGTAGTTCCGGCCGGGGAAGAGTGGCCATTGAAGCGAGGTTCAGACTGGAAGTACCCACGGTGTGATCCCCTCGATATTCCCACCCTCCGTGGTTTCCTCAAGAAGCAGAGCTCTGCCCGCGACGACGGGGGCAGTTCGTCCGCAATAAGCCCTTACAATGGCCCGGCCAAGGCAGATATATTCTCCAAGCTCCCCGAGGAGATCCTAAGCCTCATCTATCAGAATCTCCCCTCCCCCGACGTCGCTCGTCTCAGGGAGTCCTCTCGCATTTGCGCGACCGCAACCTTACGAGACTCATTTTGGCGGAGCAGATTCGAGCCCGGTCATGAGTTCGACTACATCCTCGGCCCTGACCAAGACCCGGAGAGCGTGGCTGGGCAATGGAAGTCACTATACGTCTTCACCAAAGCCGTACAGGACACCCCGGAAATAGCCAACAGGCGACGGATCTGGGGACTTGCTTGGTCGCTGCACTGTCTTGTTGCAGTGTCGAGTGGGGCTACTCTGCATGGAGATGAGGTCGCATCGGGGGATTGGCGCCATTGGATCACGGCCAGCAGGAGCCTCTGCAGCTTGGAGTCTAGCTTTACCACCGGCTCGCGTGCATTTCGGACGCGAACTCTTGATGTTCCTCTCAGTGCGCGGATCTTCGTATCTTTCGTGAAAATTTACGGCACGGCTTACGTTTCCGGCCTACGGCTCGAGTGTGAGTCTGATAGCCACACGACGTCTTCTAGCCTAGGGTATATCCACAGCGAGATACTAGTCTCTGAGAATGCGATAGCAATCGCCAGTTTCCTCCTGGCCCACGGCGAGCGGGGTATCTGCGGCATTGCTGTGTTGTCTGCTACGGGGGCTCTATCACCATGGGTCGGGGATCACGAGGACATTCCGAAGAGGCGGCTAGTGCTGGATGCTTCCAGTGGCACGGAGGGGATCATCCGCTACCTCAAAGGAGGTTTCGATATAAGTGCACCACCCAGAAGGTAAGTATTGCTCCCTAACAGTTGGTTTCGATAAAATAGGCACTCAAGATGGTATCTCTATCCATCTCGAACGACGATCACCGGAAATACGACGACGGTCGAACACCATCCTTGCGTGACAGCGTCATATGGTACCCGGATGTCCCAGAACCACACTATTCTATAATTGGTATTGGGATTACTAGCCCTGATGACCACCATCCACAACGACCGGTAACACTGGCGATATTCGGCGACTCAAACGGTGACCGTTTGAGCAGGGTCAGTAGTATTTCCGTCCGGGTCGATTCGATGGGGGCATGGTGGGATATTTCGGGCCTCACAGTCTCACTCACTGATGGGTCGGAGAGAATCGGCCTAGCTATGGACACAGAAACGACCGAGAAGACTCACTTCAGCTTGGAGGGTGATTCGGTTAGCGAAAATGACGGGAGCGACCAGGGGACAGATTCGAACCAAGTGTCGGGCGGTGGTGATGGATGTGGTAATGACAGCGAGGACGAGGAAGACGAGACTGACTATTACGGAGGCGAGGAATACGACGCCGCCTATGACGAAGATGAGGACGATGTCGAAATGCAACAAAAAGAGTTCACGTTCAATATCGACTCTCGAAACGGAGAGCGCATAGTCGGTATTGATAACCTTCGGAGGAGCGAACATGGTCCCAGGGCCATCAAGGTAGGATCCCGCGCCTCATAAACCCTCTTCTATTCTTTGTTGTCGATCTCTCCCTTGTTCGGCCGCACTGACGAAGAGGGTGTGGATGCTGTCCTTCAGATACATACGAATACTGGGAGAACAGCTGAATTTCCACCTCCCAGTGTAGAGCAGTCTAGCTACTTCTCAGTCAAAGCCATCCGCCCAGACAAGGGGATCGTGGTCGGATTCTGCTCGAGGGTGGTAAGTATGGTACTCCACTGTCGCTGGATAACTACGCTGATAAATATGCCCACAGTCTCCTCAACAGGGGTTGGCGGATGTTGGAATTGTCGTGAGTAATAGCTACCACTAAGAATTCTCCCGAATGTAGGCTAGCTTGTTCGTTACCGTCCGACAATTTTGCTTGAGATAAAAAATGGTACCATCTCCTTCCATATCGTACAAACGGCCCCCCTCATATTCGTAGAAGCGAACAACCCTGCCCACAGCGACCGCTCCGAACAACCGACCTGCCACAGCACCCCTTTTCAGGCCTTTTAGGTACCCCGTTATCTGGTCAACGCCCTCTTTCTAGGTGGATCGTCTCGTCTCCAGCCCCGGGGCCTTGCATTCCACGACGAAAAACTTCTTCTCGCTGAAGTGGCCATCTTGGGAGATCCTCGAGGTGAAGAGGTCGGCTTTCCCCGCTCCATCCACGTTGAGTAACATCTCGGGACCAGAGGAATAGCCGTCTCTACCGGGGAACTGGTCGTGTAGTATATCATCCCAGACCCGGGCCGTTTCGCCCTCTGGTCTCCTCCTCTTCGAACTTGCGCCTGCCCTTAACCGGCTCTGGATGATATTCTCCAAGACTGGGAGAGACTCGAGGTACTATGGAGGCAATATCAGTCTTGAATTGCGGCCCCAACCTAGCCATCTTGAGCTGGGGACAGAGGCAAGATCGATTAATCTTACTGTGCCAGCCTTATCCTCCTGCCTGGGTAAATAGGAGGGCTGATTTCGTGACCTAATGGCTAATGTTATATGATCCTGACTAGGTATATATTAGCTGATAGTGTGTACCGCATGATCACGGCATAGGGCACGCTTCATTGATACCATCACGTCCTGGAGCCGCGTACTGGAACCTCACCTTAATTCTTGCTGACGGTTTCTTGGAGTCTTCCAAGTTGGCTGTGGGCGGCCGAAGACGGTTTGATCTAGGCGCCTAAGTGCAGGTCGGGTCGAGATTGTTTGGAAGGCGTGGTTCAAGAAAACAGAATCGAACTACCGAGAGAGAAGGAAAAGAGAAGAACTCTTGAGGTTGTAGAGAAGGGGAGGAAGTTTCGTAGTCGCGATCTCACAAGGAAGGAACGAACTTGTACCTGCCCCCTAAAACTCAGAGCAATAGGAACAATGGCAATTTAATTAGTATGCGGGATCGCGCCTTCCTCATGAACCGCACATCTACTTAATATGAGGAATCAAGGAGCAATAGTATTCTTACTGGGACCTAGTCCGGGAGAGAATGCAAAGAAAGAGAACGAGTTGAGTATGCAATTGTATGCCCGTTATATTCAGATAGCTCGCAACTCATGAAGGCCTCCTAACTAACAGCAGAGAGCTGCCACTATCAACAGTGTCTCCGGGTCTAACAAGAACTTCCTCAACGACGTATCCTTCGAATCCAGGGTCCACGTGTACATTGATCTCCATCTTCATTGCCTCCAGGACCACGACAACTTGTGCTGTCCGCAGTTTCTCATCTTTATGAACATGCACCTTCCAAACCTTGGCGTTAACGGGAGCCTCGAGGGCTTCAATGGCAGGATCTACAGTTATGTGCGCTTAGTATGAGGCTCGCTGAATCATCTCGGACTTTCTCAGGATGTTTTACTTACCAGCCATCAGGGCTTCTATCCTGTCAGAAGAGGCCTGGCCTCCTGCTTGATCCTCCAAGCACTTCGCCCACGACTCCTTCTCAAGTCTCTGCATCTCAGCTTCACTCTCCATCTGTCTAGAGCGCATCGCCTCAACCTCATCCCTTGTGTCTTCCAAAAGTTTGTTGTGCTCTGCCATGTCAAAGTGCGTCTCCCGCATCTTGTATTGATACCTCCCGCTCCTCCACAGAGCCATCTCCTTCTCATACTCATCCTCGGTCACTTCGTAAAAGGTAATCACATCCATATCTTCAAACAGCCAGGGCCTCTCCGGCGAGAACCCGTCCTTCGACCCCATGACATCGACACCGGGGATCGTAAGTCCCGTGAGCATGTAGCCCCCTGGTCCGTCGGCATTGTACAGCGCCATGCAAGACCCGCCCCATGATACGGCTCCGGCAGGTGTATATGTCCGCGAGGGGTTCTTCTTAGGAGAACGGAGGCGGTGGCGGGGATCAGCGGGCAGACACTGTGGCAGGGCCATGACGAAGCCGACACCCACCGCGACGAACTCGGCCTTGAGGAAGACATCTTTGAGCTCCTCTCGCGAGATGCCGTTGTTCCTCGCCACGAAGTCAAAGTTATCCGGCAAATAGGGGGCTTCGCGGCGCTGGTTTGTCATGTACCTCTCAATGGCGTCGGGTATCTTCTTGTGCGTAAACGTGAGCGGGAGGTGGAACGTCCTGTTCGCGATCCTAGCGTTTCGAAGATCCCCGAGCTTTGACTCGAGGGAGACCAGGTACTCCATCAGGGTCGCCTGGGGAATCTGAAGGCCGTCGTAGTATATCTGCAGAGAGGTACCGCAGCCGACGGTGTTGATGAGTCCCGTCTTAAAGGAGATGCCGCTATCGGCCTCTTTCAGCTTCCGGTCAAGCGCAGTTGCACGACTCTTGTGGTTCAAGTCAAAAGACCCCGTTCCGTACTCTACTAGTAGGTAGTTGTCGCCACCCTGGCGGTACGTCACGCGCGGGCGAGCTGCCGTTGCCTCAAGGACTTTCACCGCGGCAGGGTCGGTGCACCTCTGAGGAACCTCCGAGAGCTGCGCCCGAACTGGCCTAACATCTTCGAAAGAGCCAGTCTTGAGCGCAGCCGCGACGCCCTTTAAGTACCTATCGTTTTCGCGGCGGGCCTCGAGGGCCGTGCTGATAGAGACGCGGTGGAACCTCAGCGTGCTCCCCGGCCTCAGCTGTCCAATCTTCCAGAGATCCGCATGTATGACCGTAAGACTGCAGAGGAATCCACCAAAGTTGGGGCTGTCCATGGGGAATATGACGGGTTCGTCGCCTGTCCAGTTTAGGCCGCCGAGAGGGTACCCCCATTCGATGACGTTGCTGGGATGCGAGCCGCCGTCGCCGCCGTCCGGTCTGGCCCATGTAGGTCGGGGTCCTATGAGGCGGATGCCTCCCCTGGCTGCGTTGTGCGAGATCTTCCAGGTGTGTGTGTAGATCATGTCTATGTCCTCGGGGGAGAGGTAGCCTTCCTCGTAGGGGCCGCCGGTCACCTGGATATCCCAATGCTCGGGGAACTGCACCAAAGCGGATTCGGGTAAACTGGCCGGGGCAAGCAAGGCGGGAGCTTCCTCGGGGATTGGGTGCAGTGTGAGGTAGTCGCCGGCCTTGAGCGGCCGATTCTGATAGCCACCGATTCCCACCCCCGGGTTGGTTGCCTTCGACCCGAACCATTTGGAAACCGATGGCAACCCTCCACGAATTGCCAGGTAGTTCCTAGCCCCGGAGGCCGTCTTGCCAATGTTCAATCGCTGGCCAGCACGCACGAAGGTCTTGGTCCAGAGCGGCATGGGTTCACCATCCAACGTGGCGTCGACTGGAGCCCCACATAGCGCGATAACGGCACCCCCAAGGAACCGCAAATCGGGGCCACTGAGCGTGATTTCTAGCGCTTCGACAACGGGCTCGTTCCCAACAAGCATGTTGGCAATCTGGAAGGTAATGGGATCCATGGGCCCCGCGTGCCCGAAACCCCTTCCGAGGGTTGGCCGCCCGGGGTAGTCCTGTACGGTGGTGTAAGCACCGCCCGACAGCACGTCGATAGCAGCAGGAGAAAAGTCAAAATCATCGAGGAACGCAGTAATGGTGTTCCCGCTGACGAACGCCGGGGACTGAAGAATCGCAACCAGGAAGTCGAGGTTATTCGGCGGTCCAGTAAGGACGGTCCTTCGCGCGACCTCGATTACGTTCTGGACTGCTTGCTCGCGGGTAGGCGCATGGTGCATGATCTTGCCGAGAAGGGGGTCTGGGGTTCGCGTTAGTTTAAATACGCCACCGGGGTAGCTGACAAAGGAGGGAAGTAATGTACTAGAGGTGACTTACCATAACTCGCGCTGATGCTGAGGCCCGGTTGAATCCAGGTGTCAACGCGCGTCCCTGGCAGCTTGAACCATTCAACTTGTTGCAAAATACCGGGAGAGGGCGCGTAGTCCCTGGCGGGATTCTCGGCGCAAACACGGAGTTCAATAGCGTGACCATTCGGCACTAATGTCCTCGCCTGGAGCTCCTCGAGGAAGCTGGCCGTCAAACCTCCTCGTCCAGCTCTCTCGGCATCAGCCTGGCGGTACATCAACTCGACAAGGTCAACGCCGTAGCACATTTCCGTGATCCCATGCTCAACCTGTAGTCTCGTGTTCATCTCCAGATAGAAGTGATCTCCCGTCTCGTCGTCGACGAGAAACTCCACGGTCCCTGCCGAGGCGTAATTGACCGACTCAGCGAATCTTACGGCGCATTTAGTCAACCTCTGCCGTAGCTCGGGCATCTTGTTCTCGATGTACGGCGAAGGACATTCTTCGATGACTTTTTGGTGTCGCCTTTGGATGGAACATTCGCGCTCTCCAATCGAAATAGCATTCCCCAGGCCGTTTCCAAACACTTGTATCTCGATGTGGTGGCTTTTGGGATAGAAGCGTTCCACAAATACGCCCGAGTTCTTGAAGAGTGCACTGCTGCGCTCTTGCACCTTGCGAAAGGAGCTACGGACTGAGTCTTGCGTCTCGCAGATCAGCAGCCCCATTCCGCCGCCTCCGGCTGTGGCTTTCAACATCACCTATGGAAACACGTTAGCCTATGATATCAGAAGGAATTCCGGGGGGGGGGGGTGGGGGGCGGGGTGGGGGTAGCAATCGGAGGTGAGCATACAGGGAATCCAAGACGAGTAGCAATCTCAGCCGCGTCGTCCTCGTTGTCGACAAGGCCATCGCTCCCCGGAATCACAGGCACGCCTGCACGAATAGCATGCTCCCGAGCGGTATGCTTGAGACCGAGTGACACAATAGTATCGGCAGCAGGCCCGATGAATGTAAGGCCATTCTGGCTAAGCCGTCTTGGAAAGTCGGGGTTCTCGGATAGAAACCCGTATCCCGGAATGACGGCGTCGACGCCATTATCCTTGGCTATCTCGATAATCTGGTCACTTGTACAATAAAGGTCAGTCCGGGTCCAAGGGTGCTATTGCATGGCTCCACTGATTGGAATTTGTCTGGGGAGAGGGGAAGTAATTCACATGTCAAGATACGCCGAGGTAGCCGGGCCATCGAGCAAGCATGCCTTGTCGGCGAGGAATACGTGGGAAGAGGCCACATCGGGCTCAGTATATATAGCCACAGTCCACAACCCTAGGAGACTGGATACGCATATTAGACGGCATGGCTTTATAGATATGATAAACGGGAGTTGTTCTCACCGAGCGGCATTGATTAACCGGACCGCGATCTCCCCCCGATTCGCTATGAGTACAACTTTCAAGGCGTCCATATCCGGTGTGGTGCAGGCCGAAACTTCCCTGCCTTCTGGCAATCGGTCTTATTCACAGGGTGCCAGTGCTTGTTATAAAATGCACGTCGAGGCGCCGATGTCTTGAAAGCCACACCTGTTCCCTCGGTGCTCTAGATCAACGCGAGCCCAGGTCCGTATTTAGCTTGGAAGCGAAATCAAGCGACGTATCGGTTTGTTACGTAACTCTCAAACGGAGCTATTGATATCTCTTAGTCCGACAGTCCAATACAAGTACGGGCACTTTAGCACACTTCTCTATCCTCCGCCAGCGAAAACTCGTACTCCGATCCGCTAACGCCGCTGGCGGGGCGTCGGAGGTCCGACTCCGACGCCACTGCATTGTGCCCCACTTTTGTGGCTCATGTATGTACCGTCCGGACCTGCCTTCCAATCAACGGTTACCGGTCCTTGGGCCCAGGGGGGTATTCTGGTCCCTATAGGTAGCGAGGTGATAAGGGACGTGATCTTCACTGCGGTGTCTCGAAGGAGAATAACAAAGGGCTGGCTGCACCTCCTTCCTGGGTTTCTGTCAAGTCATTGGTTAGTTAGCCTCTTTGTTCTACGAGGCCCAACATGGTTCCCGCTCTTGAGGTCTCTGCGGAAGACCAACAGCATGGCTCTGGGCCTAAGCCAGGCGCTCTGAGCCCTGGTGTATCGAAGATCCTGAAAACTTGGCGCGAAAATGTCACCCCAGGATTTGGGACTTTTCCGGTATATTCGCACAATTTAGCCCCCTTCCACCAGTAGGGGATGTAGTACAGGGCTAACAACGTTGAATAGGTTGTCGTGGACAGTGCTCACGGACACACGATCAAAGATGTGGACGGCAAAGAGTACATCGACATGATATCCCAGTTCGCAGTTTCGAACTTCGGACACTCCCATCCCAAAATCGTTGAAGCCGTCGTGGACCAGATTCGCAAAGTGGCCCTCGTCAACACGTCCTATGTGCATCCACTCTACGCAGAACTGGCAGAGCGTTTGAACAAGGTTGGGAATATACATCCATTTTCTCGCGGTGACCATGTAAACCAAGCACCTATAACTAACAGAAGGGGACTGAAGAAATTCGGTTACGACAGTATAGCAGCCATGGTCACTGGCTCAGAGGCCATCGATGCCTGCGTCAAAATCGCCCGCAAGTGGGCGTACGTCAAGAAGAAGATACCGGCCAACGAGGCGTGGATCCTAACTACGGACTGCTGCTACCACGGCGTCACGCTTATAACCATGAATCTCTCCAACGTAAAGGCAGAAAGTATGTCAGCCCCCCCTTTACTTTCCTGTTCCCTCTTATACGCGTGGAAATTGTGAAATTACAAGGCTAAGTGCTCTCCACACTTAAGATTTCGGCAAGCATATCCCTCACGTCGGTCCTTTCGGTCCCACGAGTGGGCGATTGGTACGCTACGGCAACGTCGAGGATCTCCAACAGGTTTTGGAAGAGAGTGGCCATCAGATCGCGGCGTTCATGATTGAGCCTATTCAAGGACTGGCTGGGTATGCATGACATCCGTATTTATTTTAATCTGGGACAGAGGGGGACTAATCCTTTGACAGCACAAAGATCCCACCAGAGGGATATCTCAAAGCCGCGCAAGACCTGTGCCAAAAGCACAACGTTTTGTTTATCTGTGACGAGATACAGACGGGACTTGGCCGGACAGGAACGGACCTCGCTTATCAGCACGAGTCGGTAAAGCCGGATCTGGTTGCGCTCGGAAAGGCTATTACTGGAGGTAAGCAAACACACTTAGAATATCCCTTCCCATGTACTATTTTTTCCAGCACCTGTCGAGGGAGGTCCTGGAGGAGAGATCGATTGCAACTCGGTGGAAGAGATGAAACTAACATAGTCCCCAGGTGTCGTTCCTATGTCGATTGTCATGGGTAAGCGCGAAGTCATGGAGATTATTCAGCCGTATGATGTAGCCAGCACATACGCAGGAATGCCGGCAGCCTGCGCGGCTGCCCTCGCTGCGCTCGACGTGCTCGAAGACGAGGCCATCTCTGCGCGATCGCAGCGCCTTGGTCAATTGCTTGCGGAATTAATTAGCAGTGCCGGTCTCCCTTATGTGCTTGAGCACCGGGGATGCGGTCGTGGCCTCTTCCAGACGCTGGTCATTGACGAGGTACCGTCAAAGGGCATCACCGCGCGGCGTATAGCCGCTCTCTGCGCGCTCCGTGGCGTGTTGTGTGGGAATACTGCGAACCGGTTGCGGTTCAGTCCCCCGTTGACAATTTCCGAGGAGGCACTCGCAAAAGCTGTGGAGGTACTGAGTGGTGCGTTTAGCGACGTGGCGACGCTTGGGGAGTTTCCGGGGTCAAATGGGCTTGATTGAGGCCAGCCAGAGTGCATGTTGTTCTAAGAATGTCTAGCCAAATAGTAAATCTATTGAGATATTTGAAAATATTGAAGCAGAGCATGTAGTATTTTGTCTATATGTACACAGTAGTCGGAGCGAATACCATACACTTCAGCAATTCTCCTGATGGCATTCAATAGAAGCGCCAGAGTTAAAGACCCCAAATCCACGTTCCTGAGCGTTGTTGTTATAAGGCTGCACTCAAAAGTAGAAAGAAGGATTCCGAATACAGAGGTATTCCGTTTCCTTTCCATCACAGTCACTTCCTCAGCCATATTCCCAGTGTAAAACCAAGGCTCGCTTCATTCTCATCTATTAAACAAGTCCGGTTCATATGTAACCCATCTTGGAATTGAATGCATCGACCACCTCTCGAGTCGCCTTGACAATGTTGACGCAATCTGGGCTGTCCGAGTGGCAGCAGATGGTCACAAGATTATCCTTAAGGTCAAAGGTAACCGTCTGACCATCTACGCTGGTAACACTCGACTCCTCGACCTGCTGCGTAACATGCTTCCTAACATCCTCCAACTCCCACGGCAGCCTCTTCCTCTCAATCACAAGTTTCCCGTCATTGTTGTACCTCACGTCCGCAAAGAACTCGGCCCAAAAGGTCAACCCAGCCTCAGCGGCTGCCGTCTCCATACACGTTCCCGGTAATCCGATGACGGGAATATCCTTTGGAATACCAGCCATTACGGCCCGCGCTACGTCAAGATCGCGGCAGCAGAGCCCGTACAACATTCCGTGGGGCTTGACATGGCTCAGGCTCATCCCCTCACGCTCCAGGAAGGCTTTGAGAGCGCCGACTTGGTAGACGATGTTGGCGGTGTGCTCCTCCTGCGACAAAACTAGTTCCCGACGCCCGAAGCCTTGGATGTCGGGGAGGCCGGGGTGTGCGCCTGCCGCGATGTTGAACTCTTTGCAGGCGCGGACGGTGCGGGCCATGACCACGGGGTCCCTACATTCTCCATTCTCAGCGTCGCCTCAAAAATCAGAAATATGAAGTGAAGGTTAAATTACCCAGCGCTACGAAGCAATAGTCAGCTTACGGAAACAAGAAAGGTTGTTCTTTTCTTATTTTTCTTCTCTTTTTTTTCACGAATAGCGGGCGGGGGGTGGGGGGGTGGCAGCATACTGGAAGCCACAGGCTATGTTTGCCTGATCGATAAAGGGGAACAGCTCATCATCCGGCCCTCCCTTGAAGTTCCCGTAAGCTTCGCCTAGATCAACATTGATGAGGACTTTGCTTTTAATCGGAGGCATCTTGATTAGAGAGGTGGTGCAGATAAGGCCGTGAATTGGAAAGCAATGCGATTGTAACGCTGAGATTATAAGCTGAGACCCTTGTTGGTTGGTGGGCTTAGGCTGAGATCTCCGCAAATGTATTGAACTCAAGCACTCCCAGGAAGCCTGCAATGTAAATACTTCTATTTCTCACATGACTCTTGTCGTCCTTACCTAGTCTGCATCGGGCAAAGCCGGACACCAGTAGGTCCGATGATCGATATCGACCCGGACAGTGGAGCACCCTAACAGACTCCAAGGTCCGTCTCCGTCTCCGACGCCGGACCTTCCCTTCATATCCTCGAGGGTCACGGCCCCCGGACATAAGCGGCCCCGGTGCTTGGTGATAAGCTTTCCCCGGCCCCATTTACCCCGTACACCTCCGTAGCCCTTGTCGCTTGGAGCCGAAGTCAGTGCGCCATAATCTCCTCGGCATTATTAATCTACATGCGCCATTCACAAGTACGGTGGGCACTGATAAAGGGAGCCCGAAGGGCACAGGTCGACACCAGGAAAACTTGGGGCTGGCTGGGGGTGTGACTCGGAGATCCCAAAAGAATGCAATATCTATTGCACATACCGTGAGATATAGGTCTGTCATAAAATAGCTACAGAATATGAGTTTTATCATTTGTACAAAGCCTTTGGCTGAGACAGCTGAGACAGCTGAGACGAAGGGGCGCACGTGGCTGCTCCCTGCTTTTGATCGTCATGGAAGCTGGGGGATGGACCTGCTTCTTTGGGGTCATGATACCGCCACACACTTGTCGCACTGTAATGTGCCAAAGACAATGCACACAAGAAAAAATACTGACACTTCGAAGTTCTCTAGAAACAAGAATCTCATCTGATACTGAGAAGGAAAGCAAAATAAAGCCATCCATCACATTTCCCCTTGGGCAGATCCGCCCAACGCAACTCTCTCCACCTTGTTCAAACTGAATTGCTATTATCCGCACAAGAAAAGACCGAACCAATAGTCCCCTCGCGATAGGCAGCAATGACGGAATCGATGATGCCATACGTCCCACCAACGGTCATAAAAACCCCGAGCAGTGCCATGAGCCAGTGCAAGTAATACGCTACCGCCTTCATGGGAGATGCAGTCCTCCAATCCCCGTGATCATGTACCCAGAGCCATGCTGGCAAGATCAAGGCGATGGGCGCGAAGCCCAGGCTCCCAGCTAGGCCCAGGATGTAGTTGAAAATGGGGATGGCGGAGGCTATCAGGAACGCAATGATGGACAGACACACCGTACAGCAGAGCCAAGTGCCCCAGTGGATGACTGTGTTCGCCTGTAAGTGCTTCGAGTTGCGGAGGATGCGTACAAAGATGTATTTGGCGGAAACATGTACCTGCCCGAACAAGCGTGTTAGAATGGGGTAAAGAAGGTGACAGTAAGGGAAGAAAGGCCCCGTGGTGGGCGATGTTGGCGGAGCCTGTGCAGAGGAATAGAAAGCAGAAGACTTACATATAGACATCCCGTGACTAAAAGACCAAGCAAGCCGATGCCGTAGGCCACCTTCTTCAGCGTCGGGCCGGCGCTACCAAGCGAAGGCGATGCAACCCACTGCCCGCACCATCGATACACCACCAAGCTAAAGGACAAGTACGATGCCACAACGATGGACATGCAAGCGTACCTAGCGCGTGCCGGATGTTAGTTAATTTTTAACCTCCACATGACCAACAGCCGAGTTGAACTTCTCAAGAACGGGTCTGGTTCAGGGGTATTCAGGAATGATCTCCACGTACAGCGCCTTCTTGTAATCGCGCGGGTTGCGCATCTCAGAAATAACCGGCAAAAACGCCGACGTCCCAGCCCCGGACGCAAAAATCGTCGCAGCAGCCGATACACCCTCCATGAATGACGGGACACCGAACGCATGGTACCCTAGCTCGAAAACCCCCGTCTGCGGCGCAGCAGCGGGCCGCTCATTCAAAGTCACGCCAATCACCACGATCAGAACGGCCGTGAAGACCGACGCGAAGCCGGCCCACGTGAGCCAGCCCAGCTTCTCGAACTTGCGTATGCTGGCCATGACGACTATGCAGACCGTGGCGACGAGGGAGAACCAGTTCGTGCAGGTAGCGTGGTCGGAGAGGGCGTTGAGGGCGGTCGAGGCGCCAGAGATGCCAGACGCGGCGCAGATTATCCAGGTCGCGACGAATAGCGCTCCCGTCAACTCGCGGAGGACGCCGCCGCCTACGACGTCCGCCATGTCGGCTATGGAGTGGCAGCGCGGGTGACGGTTGCGGAAGTTTCCCTGAATGACGCCGACGTAGGTGCTCAGGGCGCCCCAGCCTATGATGTTCAGGGCGCCAGGGACGGCGCCAAGAGAGTACATCGCCGACGGGATTGTCATGACGCCCGTGGCGAAGGTCACTAAACCGACAACACACTCACTAGTTAGCATGATATATCCATAGCTGTGGGGAAACTGTACTCGGTGGGACTTGGTTTCGGAATTTTGACGCACTCTTGAGGAAGATCATGGTAGCCCATATCCAGCCGACGGTGCGGAAGTTGACGCCGTCGGCCGTCGGCTGGAAGACTTCGAAATTCTCCGCACCGCTGCCCTCCTCGAGCGACCAATCTTCGCCCGCATGCTTTCGACCCCGTGTAGAAGCTATGTCCCCGTTGTCAAGGGGTAATGGGCGCTTAGCGACGCCTTTCTCTAACGTGGCTTCCATGGTTTTCAGGTTGCTGGGCGATAAGATGGGACAACGAGAGATAAGGAGAATTGAAGAGCACAGAATGGTACAAATTCAGTCGAGGATCCGCAGGCTATAAGCATCTTCGTCAATTATAGATTTACTTATCTTTGGTGATTCCGAGCTTGGGCCCAGCTATCTAAAGATAGAGCTAGAATCACCTAGGAGTAGGATAGGTAGCACACCCTCCCCCCTGCCCCAGTCCCACTAGGAACCCGATAGGTCGGCAAAATATGGGGGCGGGCCTGGGGTATGCTTGCTTAGCGTCGAATAGGGCGTATCTATCGTTTCGAGTGTTTCTTAACCTGATACCTGACTGCCGATATGACGTTTGGGTACGGTTGCCCGTCGCGCAGGCCTTGACGTAATGGTGGGTGTTATCGTCGGGGCTGAGAGCATCCGTCCCAGGGAAATATTGGGGTCACCAGCCTTGGTCCGATGTGCGTCGAATCGCTTGGGCTAGGCGTTTAAAAGCTCCGCTGACTATCGTATTCGTGGATTAGCGTGTCTAAGGGGTGGAGCACGTAGTGGATGTCGGACGTCTGCTCTTGGCGTCGGAGCTACAAGAAGATCCGATCGGAACTGCCTAGGTCCGGCTGCGGAAGTACCAGATCCAGCTACGGAGCTACCATTATCACGTATTCGCCATTGTCCAGGTCAGGGTGATGACGGGGACAGGCTGTCGGAAATACCTCAGCCTGGTGGTTTTTCCATGATATTGATATTATTGATTGATCCGAGTGATTTTAGGAGGTAGCTACTGTTTGCCGGAAGTACCCTGAAAGTCAATCCAGATTGTGTGCCCAGTCCAATGCAATACCAGTCAGATTGGACGGCCCTATCCTTCTCCGAGAAGAGTACACCGGCCCCTCCGGACCTAGCCAAGAGCTGCCGGTGCGTCGTCAACCCCTCATACACCAGCGGATACCGGCCTACTGGTACGATTAGTCCACGGTCCGAAGTTACATAGAACGGCGGGCCCAAAAGGAAACAAGGCAGACCGTCAGCCGGCAGGCGCCTTGCATATAAACGAAATCCCGTCCAAGCGTTTCCAGCCTTCCACGTTGGACTGACTTACGCCATTGATAAGACCAAAACTTTTCGTGACAACGCTACTAGGGACACACCCAATTCGCCTACCGATTTACTAAGCTCAACTTCTCTGACACAATGAGCAACGAGCGACCTGTGGCAGAGGCCGTGGCCTACCGAGGTCTTCCCCTCCCCAATGTTCCCGAGGACCTAGTTATCCCCAACGTTTTGGGTCTCGATTTTGATGAGAGGTTATGGGTACCTCAGGCCAAGGCAAGTTAGCCCGAATCAGAAGACGGCGATACCGGCCAAAGTGCCATAGCTAACAATCACCAAACAGGACGTATGGTTCAGGCCCCTGGTGCTCAACGTGTCGCAAGGGTACTTCGTCAACATCCTACGTGTGCGCAAGTCGGGTATCCTATCTCGGCACCGACACACCGGGCCCGTACACGCCACTACGCTCAAGGGAAAGTGGCACTATCTTGAGCACCCGTGGTGGGCAACGGAGGGGAGCCACGCTTTCGAGCCACCTGGTGACATCCACACGCTCGAGGTCCCCGAGGGAGTCGAGGAGATGGTGACGCTGTTCCATGTGACGGGGGCATACATATATGTCGACGCCGATGGAAAGGCGCTGGGTGTGGAAGACGTGTTTAGCAAGCTGCAGCTGGCGCAGGACCATTACGAAAAGGTTGGGCTGGGACGGGATTATGTACAGCAGTTCGTCCGGTAGATTGATTGCGCCATTCCACCAAAAGAAAATCATGTACAACTTTCCCAGCATTTATGCGCCGCGGGACCTTATGTTCTCGTAGCCCATGCTTCAACACGGCGCTCTTTTGATTTTCCTCAGGGACAGTTCTTTAGCTCAACCCTACCTACTCTCATTATTGAAAGAACCACTCATCATTCATCCAATCATTGGTATTAAAGTCCGTCGAAACACTGAAGTTCAACGAGTCAAACGTCACATCCCAATCCCACCCCAACCCAGATATCCCCTCGACCTCCATCTCATTCGACGACGACGACGACTGCAACGACTTGGCCAGATTCTTCAGCTCCCCCGACAGCTGCGCAAACAGGCCGTGGACAGCACCCGCGCTGGGCCAGTAGTGCTCCAGGTCCCGCGCGCACTGCAGCAGCCTCACGAGACGATCCTGCGCGTTGAGCGCGAGTAGCGCTGAGCCCTGCGTCAGGGATGACTTCGCGTCGACGGTTATCTGGATAGCGGCCGCCATTATCGCCGCGACGCCGGTGAAGGAGCACTGGCCTGTCCAGCCGCGGTTGCATATAGTTTCCATAGACGCGAGGATGGCCTGCGAGGCATCGCTGCATAGCTCCCGGGCGGCGTTGGCGTCTGGCACGTGGGCGGCTTCAGTGGGGGAGGAGCCGTTGCGGTGGAGATGTAGGAGCGCCATGTTGTAGTGCATCCGCAGCTGGCACGACCAAAAGTCCGTCGTGTTAGGGAGGTTGAATGCGAAGGCGGCTAAAGAGGCCTCAATAGAGGATATGGTTTCCGGGTCCGGGTTATTTGCAGCGGATGGGCTGTTGATATTCAAGATCTGAAGGATGATGAAGCAAAGGCTGATGTTCTTAGAACAATACTCAAACCGGACACCCTCGTTGATGTGCTCGTCCTCGCCCTCGGCGAAATCGATAGGCTCTAACCGGGCCTGGTCCGCCTCACTCATGTTCACAGCGCAGGGGCGGCCGTGTTCGAGGCTGGAGAAGACTTCAGCCTGGAACATTGTCCACCATACACGCCTATACATCCGGCGCTCCCACTGGGGCAGGCGACTGCTAGCTTGCGGGGACAGGTTCCGATGAAGGCCCATGCCGTAAGCAATGCGGTAGGCTATGCCAAGCCAGTAATAACTTCCGCCGCAGACGGTATCGGCGTTTTCCACATGCCAGGTGAAGAGCAGTGCTGCTTGTATCATATGTAACCTATCGTCCTCATGCCTGAGGTGGAACAGCATGGACGCTCGGCGGAACAGCGTCCGCATAACCACCATGCGCGACGAAGCAACAGCGGGATGGTCGCAGACGTGAGCACCGGCAAGCAGGATACCCTGGAAGAGAAGCAAGGGGGGCGGCTTATTCCGGTCGCGATACTGCTTTCTAAAAAGCGTCTCCTCCACAATCGGGAAGCCGGGATGGATCTTCTCGAAGAAGGCGTCGACCAGAGCGTCCCTAACTTCCTGTGACGGGAGGCAGGCTGTGTCGTTCGCGATATCGAGACTGTCCGTAAGTCCCCAGACGCTCTCGGGCTTCCACGGCAGGGGCGGCCTCAGGGGTGGATGCGGAAGGTGGAGTGCCGGGGTGGAGAGCCACTTAAGCCGGACCAGGTGGGCCAGGTTGGCCGTCGGAGTGCCGATGTAGACGAGGCGGAGCTCGGCCTCAGTGAAGACCCTCCATTCGGCCGAGTCGACCCCCCGTTGGAAGAATTGACTGAGACCTGTTCTCGTGAGGCCGTCGGCGGCTTTTTCTCGCTCGGTGATCACGGTGTGCGTGTCTGAGGGAGACTCGTTGCTCGCGCGAGCGCTAGAGTTGCTGTTGCCGCCTGTCTGCGACGAGATCTCAGGTGGACAGACGGCAGCTGAATCGGCAAGTGGATATGCTAGGCCACCGTCGGAAGCAGTTGTTAGGGAAACTGGGGAAGGCGAGATTGGTTGGTGGGATTGAACTGCCCGCCGGGCCCTCGATCTAGGCAAGGGACAGTCTGCCGTGGTTCTAAGGGATGTCCAACGTGAGTGCCAAGATTGGAGATAAAACGGGAAGAGTCACAGTGACGGCCTTACACGCACTCATGGCCAACCCTCTCGCAAATGGAGCAGGGATTCCGATAGGCCAAATCGCATTTACTCTTGCGTCTCCGGCAAGTGTCGCACGCTGTCCGCTCCTGTCGCCTCCGCCGGGAAGTCATCTCCATGATGTGGGTGTGCTCGGTGTGGTAGCTGTCCTGTGGGTTATGGTGGAGGGTAGGATGCGGCTTGTCCAAACTTGTCTGGTTTGCAGTGCATCAAATTTAAGTAGAAACCCTGACGAGATAGGCGGGCCGACCACGTCGCTGGGGCTAACGGCTGAGACTCGGTATCTGCAGAACGACTGTGCGGGGTAAGCTAGCGGTATCCACTCCCTTAAATGGACTGGTCTCTTTGAGAATAGTGTGTAAGTTAGTTCTAGTGTGGCGTGTACAAGTGATATTGGACGAGAATTGAGACTAGTGGAATTGTGAGAGTCTTTACATCGCCGAGATACGGAGCTACAATAGTGGGTCAAGAAGTGGCGGAATAGATAGGGCCAAAGAGTCTCTCATCAATGTGCCAGTAGCTCATTTGCGACATTTCCAAGAGCAGAAGAGGAAGTGGACAAATAGGAGGTGGTACATGGTTGTTGCCAGGTATGCACTCGATTCGCTAATAGTGCTTGGAATCAGGACAGTATTAGATACACTCAGGCTCTTCTAACCGCTTCAATACGCTCGTCACTGCAAACATCCCATATTTACATTCTATTGTTTTTAAAGATGCAACCCTGCATAGCGGCCCCCCCCGCAGATACTAATATGAGATAGTACTGCCCTTAGAAACAACCAACGTCCACACTAACATACCCAAATCATCCAGCCTCGAACACCACCTCGAAACCTCTGCGAAAGCCCTAGTATTAACCTCACTGATCTCCTCTGTATATGCCGTGGCCCGAATGGTGTCGAAGTTCAACACCACCCCACTAGACTCCCCCCTGGGGTAAAACTCATTATGTCGCTTGGACCACTCTCTGTTGGAAACGGGCTCCCAGAGGTCGCGCACGCAGGGAACGAGGCATTCCCCGAAAGCTCCGCATGTTTTGGGCGAGTTCGGGGTGAATATTATGTCCAGGAGGAGTTGGATTACGTAGATGATGCAGACGGTTCTAACCTGGGGTTTAGCCATGACGGGAAGAGGTAAATGAATAGGTGTTCGGTTTCGAAGCGCCAGCGATCACGTACCTTATTCCACTCTCCTTCAGCATCCAGTCTTTCCTGCTGATACCCACAGGAGATGTCACAACTATGTGCTCCAACTTCATGTAGACCGCAGTCCCTATGTCCTTTTTCCAGCGGGAAGTTGTTATCAACTGCACACGGAGGGATTAGACTTGGAAAATAGAAGGCTAAGACTCACTGTCAATGTCTCGGCAAGCAACTTCGCGTTATTCCTCTCTATCGAGTCTATGTCTTGTGCTTGCAGGAGGATATAAATGACAATAGCCTGTACAGCCTCAAGCTGCCGCTCTGTTCCGTAACTCGCGAACTAATAGCAGGCTTCGTTAGTTTTTATCTCTCACGACTTAGGTAACCTAGTACGAAAACTCACTTCGCGTCTAAGCCTCGAATGCTCAGCATAAATAGTCCTCCAAACAAACCCGCTATTCGCCGGCGTCCTCCTCTCAAAAAGATCGACCATGCTACTGCATACAGCCAGTATCTCGGGCAAGCACATATGCGCGCCTTGTGCCTCGCAGTCAAAGGCGACGGGACCACCTAAAATGCACCGAGGGAATATGAACGGTGGGAGTCGGATTCCCCTGCACATCATCTGTGGGTACGACATGACATGGCCCAGGAGAACAGTGTTGGAGAAGTAGCCTTTTATGGTTGGGGTCATTCGAGGCCATAGGAGCTTGTGGCTGTATCTCTGGTATTTTGGCGTAAGAGACGTATTGTGCGACAGGCTATTATCGGTTGGGACCTCCTGGAAATCCTGTGTCAACCACGACAGTGTTATTTCCCCGCGTGAGATGTGCTCCACTGTCGAGTCTAGGGTGGCAGACGCCGGCAGCGGTGCTTGATCCTGGTCCTCCATTGCGATGAGTGGATTCCAAACACTACCACCAGTGGCATTGTTTGACAAAGATGGAACGCTGGAGTCAAAAAGTTCCCAGTTTATTCGCGCCGCGGCGGACTCGCCCAAAGGATCTGCTGGCGCAAACAACTCACGAACGGGCTCCAACTCCTGCACGTCCACTGACCCGTCCGCTAGCCCACTCCCCGGGAAACCGGAACTAGTGCGCAAGGCAGGGGCGATTGGGCGCGGAGTCCTCAGCGAATGAGATTTGTTCCTCGACACCACATCTTCATATTTGCAGGGCAGATCGCGGTTTCTGCACCTCATGCACGGCGTCGACAAGGAGCATCGGGACTTTGCCGTGCGGCATTGGACACATGTTTTTCTTCTAGGGGCGGGCATACCGGGGATCGGGAGTTCGGAATCGTCGATATTGATATCTCTCTGTGGTGCTGGGATGATTGGTCGTTCCGAGTGCTGGTCATCAAAGGCGACGGAGCCGGTTTCTCTCTTCGGGGGTGAGGTTGCGCGGCTCGGTTTGTCAGCATCGCAGGGTGGGTGGAAACTTCGAGGTTATCGGAAGTCTGATCCAATAAGAGCGCGCGGGGTGTGGGCTGTGGGATTTGGAGCCGGAACTTCGACAAATCAGGATGTCCCAATCTGGGTTGTCGTGATCATTTGTAATTGGAGACACTCCGCGTCTTTCTAAAGTATATCGTGCTCCGGCCAGCACCAGGGAGGTTACCGGAGATCGAACAATACCGTGATAGTAACCATAGATGATATTCACACGACTGGCGTCGATCGGAAATAGCTGCGGCACTAATAGCAATGGATATATAACGAGAGTGAAGACATGTTATAAAATTCCCTGTCTCCGTACTCCGAAGCATCACATTCTATCCACCAAACCACTCATACCATACGCTTTAACCCATATACTCTAGCGAACTCCGCTGCATCTACTTCACATCTCATCCTCCGTACCAAATCAACCATGGCTCCAATCCGCGTCGGCCTCATTGGTCTTGGGCCCAAGGGAACGGGCGAATTCGCCTACAGCCTCTGGTCTGCCGTCTCCCATCTCCCCTCCATCCAGGCCCTTCCCCAGTACGAACTCGTCGCCGTCGCCAATTCCACCGTCGAGTCCGCCAAGCGATCCATCGCCTCCCACGCCCTCCCCTCCACCGTGAAAGCTTACGGGTCCCCGGAGGACATCGCCAACGATCCAAATGTGGATCTAGTTGTGATCTCGGTCTATGTCGGGAAGCACCTCCGCCTTGCAAAGCCAGCTATCCTAGCCAAAAAGGATATCATTGTCGAGTGGCCCCTTGGTGCGTCATTGGCCGAGACGGAAGAACTGGCTGAACTGGCGAAGGGGAGTGGTGCTAAGGTGGGTGTGGCAGCGCAGGGACATGCGAGCAAGATTTCCCTTAAGCTGAAGGAGCTTGTTGCCAGTGGGAAGATTGGACGAATACTCAACACATCTGTTTCCCTTCCATCAAGCTTTGTTACTCGCAATGGTGGTATTGAGGGGTATGAGTATTTGCTTGACTTGCATGGCGGGGCTAATGAACTCTGGGTTTTGCTCGGCCATTGTAAGTAGCCCAGACCGACCAATTTTAATTAGAAGGCTAACCCCATTCCAGTCCTCCACTCCTTCATCGACGTCCTCGGTAACTTCTCCAAGGTCCAAGCGGTTATGAAGACCCAATTCCCAGATATCCCCATCGTCAGCTCCACCGGCCAGGTCGTTAACCCATCCTACACGAAGACCTCCCCCGACGACATCTTCGTCCAGGGGATTCTCGAAAATGGCGCTCTCGCTTCCATAAACTTCTTCAAGTCCGAAACACCCGTCACACCCAGCCGAGAACTCGTATGGAGGATCACCGGTACCGAGGGTGAAATTGAATTTTCCTCTCCGGAGCATGTATGGCAATTCGGTCATCCCCAGGCTGAAATCAACGTCCGGATTGGCAAGGACGGGGAGCCGACGAAAGTCGAGCTCGATCCACAGGGTGCGGTCATCGATAGTCTACCGCAACTGGCGCAGAATATAGCTCTTGTCTATGAGGCTTTCGCGGAGGGGGATACCGACAAGTTCCCGACCTTTGAGAAGGCGGCGGAGACGCACAGGCTTCTTCAGAGGATTCTTGACGTTTCTGGGTTTGAGGCTTAGGTGGATAGGGAGAACTAGATAGCTACAGGCTCAAATAATTTATTCACTCCTCTCGATATATATAGTGTATAGTGTTTGGAGCCTAGGAAGTTGGAGGATGGGAAGGTGGCAGTGGGAGTCTCTGGGCTCGTCGTGCCGGATAACCTGCTGGGGTACTGGCAGGAGAACTCGGACATCATTCCACTGTTATCATAAGAGAGAGTTAGCAACCAAGCCGGAGGGCACGTCCATCGGACTCCGTCGCTAATAACGCGTGGAAATTAATCATTCATAGATATAGAGGCAGTGTCCACCACCCTGAGTCGAATCTCTACCGTTCAACGAAGACAATTCCACACATCTTTATACTAGTCTCGAAACTACTCCCACCTGCGATCCTCCCATAACAAACACACACACAATACGGTAACCCTTTCGCACCCTACTCCTAGCTTGACAATGAATCCTTGGACCCAGGTGGACGGTGCCCCACGCCACTTCAGGTCGTCCACGAGAATGATCTTGTCGACAAGTGGGCCGGTGGAGTCGCTGTCGTAACAGATGCCCCCGGCCATCAAATAAATATGGGGCCAAGGTCATGAATCCGAGGCGCGAATCGAGGATACGTCACAGGTGTGACCCAGATTCCCCTGCTCCTCCGGAATTTAGGTGGGGGAAGATGTGTCCCTATAACTTCAGCCGCCCCCATCGCCTGTGTGCTCGAGTGGTGAAGGAAGATCCCGTCGCGCTGGTTTGTATAAAACTATTCACGGAGTGACTATTAGTTTCACCCATACCAAGGATCCCCCGCGGCAGGGGTGAGGACTCGAACACGACGAGGGTAGCGCGCTGTTCGAAGCTATGCCTTAGGTAGCGATTCACGTACCAACAGAACTTTTTCCTCGGAACTCGAGGAGTAGTCTATTGCTACAATTTTCTCGAAGGGTCGCAACGAAACGGACACTAGCTCGCCTACACAGCGTCCGGCAGAGGTCTTGATGTCAACTCCGTAGGAAAACCTCAGGCCAGTTAGGTGCTCCCAGTCAAAGAAGGCCTCGATCGCGGATAGAGGAACCTCATTCCCGGCCCTGTCGATCTCTGTCCAGAGGAAGCGCCGGGCTTCGTGGAGGGAGCGAGGGTCCGTTTTATGGCCAGAATGTAAGTGGAGCTTCCCGGTTCCGTGTTTTGAATCCAGGCGCCTCTGGACTTGAATGTGGTCGGAGCTGTAGCTGAAACATCAGGCCAGGCCATGCTACCAATTGTTAGCGTTCGGCTGTTCATATCATATGTAGAGTAGCCGACGAGTTTAGACTCACAATCTTCCTCTCCAAGGGGTTGGTATGAAAGTCAATGCAAAGCATTCCCTCCGTTGCCTGGCGCAGAACACGTTTGCAAATACCTCTTGACGTTGACAACATCATCCCCGACACCTTTCCATTGTTCCCCATGTTTGTATTGTTCCTCCGGTTTGCATTGGCTGGATTCGCCTCCTGTGTGTACCAGATCCGAAGATGGGTGATGTAGTCTCCGTCATCGATGTCAAGAGAGTCGACTTCCTCGAACCATTAGCCCATGATGCTGTCCTTTTCGCTGCTGTGAAGCTGAACCCAGAGTCCCGATAGGAACGAGTCCGTTCTGGAGCGGCTGTCTACCCCGGCTGAGAATCGAATTCTCCGGACGCGTTCGAGGATGTACTTGTGATGTAGCCACCATTGGGAGCTTGTATTATGTGCGAAGATAGAGTCAGCTGCTCCTCTGAAACGGGATTTGTCGGTGAAAAAGAGTCTCTCGGGGAGATACTCTGGGAGGGCCTGGCTTCAGGCGAGTCTACTATGCCAACAGCTTTGAAATTGCCGTGAAAGTCGGGTCTACCACTGGGGCTCTGGAACATAACAGGCTGTCTTTAGCATTTCTGGGCTATGGAGTGGGTGGGGGGCTTTTTTACTCCATGCTTACCCTCAAATCCGCCACTAGCCCGGTTAGAATATTGCCTTCCGTGGGCTTTAATACGGCGAACGGCTCAGGGAGGGCAATCATATGGTTCTTATCATGCGTCGCAAATCAACACTGGGACCCCATGTTCGTTAAGAACTAGAGGTATTAGGCGTTACATTAGCGATCTCCAACGCTGGACTCATAAGAACCCCGAGCTAACATACCTGAAGTCCTCGGAGATACTCGTATCCGTACATGAAGTACTTAAAAGCTCGTATCTCCGTTACTCTTTCCCCATGACTGCCACACACTATGAACGACGCCTCGATGCAAGGTCTCCTCAACCCAACCACGTTAACGCGCGAGCGCGAACCGTAAAACGCACAGGTTCCGCCGTCGTAATGGAACTCAAACCCTATGAATAGGCCTTCGTAACTGTCCATGAGGGCGACAATCCTGTTGAGACGTGCGAGCTTCCCCCCGTCCAGCCCGCCAAAATCCATATTCAGACGGACGGGTGACAACTGGCCGTTGGGGTCGGAAAGGTAAGTAGGCGCAGAGGCCAATGTCACCTCTTTTCCCGCCAGAATATCCGGTCTCCACAGAATAGATTTGAGTGGCCCGGGACTCCTGTATTCGTCTTCATCTGCAGTTCCTTCGGGTGTTGTTCCTTCGAATGGTGTTTCTTCGGATGTTCGATCCGGGACCTCTGGCGGACATTCCACTAACTGAATGGCGATAACTTTACACGCCTAGGTAATTGATTAGCTTAGGATGAGTGGACAATTCGCTTGAGGGGATATTTTCTTACGTCAAGTGTAACCATGAGTCCATAGAACGAACCATCCTCCCTAGGATGTAATTCTGCAACCGCGACGTCGTTTGACACCGAACATTCGCCCAGAGAAACGGCCCTCATCCCCTCATTCCGAATACAGAGCTCCAAGCCAACAATACCATCTACGATAGTGTTCACCCTCACCGCGCCAAGAATCCCATCCTGGCTTAAGTCGACATGCTCCTCTGTATCAGGGATAATGATACCTACACGATCTGGTGTAGTGCTCCATTGGTCGCGTTGATTAGACCGAAGACCCGAGATATATCGCTGACCGTTGAAAGAAATGAAGGAGGCGAAGAGGCGGAGCGGCCAAGAAGTCGATTCCGAGCTTCGCAGAGGGAGGTGCTGCGTAGCGTAGGTGTGCTCGGCCTGTGTCTGAGCCGATGCACCAAACATGTTATCATCTAGCAGGGGACCGCTTGCGGGTGAAAATTGAGTCTGTGGCCAGTCGTGGACGCTACAGTCAAGAAGTGGTTCCAACGTCGTGCAGAAGTGCGAGAGACACGTCCAAATTCTCTTCCTATTTTGAAGGCTCGGACGGGAAGCGCCCGCCGCTAGAGACCTTCGCAGTAGGACACATAACGTGTAAAGGTCAATGCCCGTTCGATGCGATGAGGCCGGTTTTCCAGCGAAAAAGAATCCCATCTCCCCGTTGATAGCGAATCGGATCTCCCAGAATGAGCGCGGCAAATCAGCCGGTGCAGATACGTTAACAATTGCCCTTGAAGCAAGGCGAAGCTTGCAGAGGCTGGCCGACGGGATCCCTAGAAGGAGTAGGTGGATAACCTCGAGTGGGAGGCGACTGAAGGGGTCGCTTCTGGACTTCAGTCGATAGTCATCACTATCCCCGATATCATTATGTCTTGGCTGGCACACATTGGGCAAATTGGCAAGAGAGGCGTTAATTTCCTCGGCTACATCGTTTGGATCAGCCAGGAGAAATACCCAGTCTTCGGAAAGCTTTTGCTCATAACTAGTATCGCTAAAGGCCTGACAGAAGGTCGAGGCACCGCCATAGTCGTGATGAGGTAAGAGATCACGAGGACCATGCTTCGGGAAGCAGCGGAAGATGGAGAAGAGTAGCTTAGCAATGCAACGAGGATCACATTTTGGATCGCGTGCTCGCCTGCTGGTCAGACGGGATAGCAGGAGCTGCCAACATGCATCATGAAGAAGATAGTGAGGTGAATCCGCGCTTCGATTCAGATCATGCACCTGGTCGAAGCTTGCTAGGAAAATATCCTGCCCAATAACGCCGACGCCAGAGACAGACGAAATGTCATCCGCCGACGATGTTGCCCACACTTCAGTTTGCAGAGAAGGGTTAGTATGTGTGCCTCTATCCTTGAAATGTATATACAATTTAACGTACCTGCCCGGATCTCACTGGTCCATGACAGCGGTGCTGGTGGCGGTAGTGGACCCTCATATTTGGAGAGGACAACTCCACAGAGGGCACAGAAAGAGTGACAATACATAGCCGGGGTACCGTAATTGATTGGTTCAGTCTCTACGCGGCTCGATGGCGGTGTTTGGCATCGGCGTATTCGAAAAGGCTTGCTCGGAACGGTTGGAGCCAAGACAGTTAGAAGAGGGTACTCACGCACGGACGAGTGACTCCAGGCTGGTGCCTAATCCTACCCCAGGAGGCAAAAAATATCTGGCAACATACACCCCTATCATAGCTTCCCTCCATATGTATCCGTAGAAACCTGCAATCGTGGAATTGTCCAACCTACAAGAATGCAGAGCGTCCACTCAGACCATCACCTGAGCAAGTGATTCCAAGATGCTGGCGAGTGTTTGTGTTTTAGTGACATGGAGAGTCAGCGCTTCCGCGCTAATATTGGGCCAGCCTTCTTGTGTGGATGCCATGTTAAGCGCGCGAGTGTGTTTCTTAAATCCACCTCCTGAACTCATTGCATTAATAAGATCCCGCCTAGCCGTGCCTGTTACCCATTTTCGTCTGAAACGTAGTTCGACAAAGCTACCCAAAATACATGGGCTGCTGCTAGCACGGCCTGGAAAGTGGAGAATGAAATTTATAGCGACCAACCCGGTTTGTTTGTGTACACCGTGTTCGGCGCGTAGCTTACTGCGCGCTTAGCGAAACAAGACACGTCGTACGCGAATTGAAAATCCAGCTCCCGCTAACAGTCAGAGGCATTGATAAAGTGGTCTGTGGAATCACGACGCCCATGAGTTATACTAGCTTATCAACAAGGGTTTCAGCTGAAGGTCTTTGAATCCTAGCTCAATCGAACACTCGTATAGACATGTACCATGGGTACCTTGGAGTCAGAACATCCATATACCCCGCCTAATTCCCTTCCTTCATGGGTCTTCATACATCCAGTATTCACCATCAAACCCATTCAAACTATATCACCCACCACTACCTTTCCGCTCTTCCCATTTTAAGTGTCTTTTTTTTTTTTGCATTCGGCCCTTTTAAACCTCCGCTGTCTTATCTCCACGCCGAGTGTCATCTCGTTCGGTGGCCTCGCCCTGATCTGCAATCATGACTGACGGGCGCATACTGAACCCAAGTGTTTGGGGCTTCATGTCCTGGGTATTCGAAGCCGAAGATGCAACCACCGAAAATCCTGTTCGAAACCTATGGCTCACTGCTTTGAGGCTCCTCTTTCCCGGGACTCTTACGGCTGCACGCCCCAGGGCTGCCTACCGTGTCTCGTTTCACCCAGCAACCCTCGCGACAAATCCTAAAGCCGGCGCCATCTTAAAGGAAATTCGCTTGACGGAAAACGCTACCGAAATTCGAGTCTCGGCGGATTATCGAACAAGAGATATCTTCTTCGCAGAATGCAAGAAAGCTGGCGAAGATACGGCAGAGGGGTGGGAGAGGGCCGAAACTGAACTCGCCCAATACCTCGAGGAGAACCTCGACGGCTGCGATTGGTTCTACTGCGCGGTAGGCATTGGCACGAAGGCATCGTTTTATAAATGGGACCGGAATCGAGGTGACAACCACCGCGACCAATTGGCACCGATGCACACGCGTGCACTTGACTTCGCCAACCCTGCGGACCGACCTGTTATCGAGAGGTATTTCGAGCAAATCAAGAACGACGGATGGGACCGGACCGATCCCTGGCTTAGTTCCAGCCTTTGAGAATGCACTTTTGCATTTGTCGGCCGGGCCACGTGCTATCTATGCTAAGTGAATCTGAGACGAGGTACTGCGGGGGGCCTGAAATCAACTTCGATCTGTAGGAATGGCCCCAAGCAAGAAGACCACCACTCTGTTCAGCTAAAAAAAAAAGCAAGATTGTTTAAGCTTGAAACTTCTCGGCAAGCTCGAGCTACTGAAATAATGGTTAGCCTGCGTCATTGCCAAGGTTGACTTGGCGTCGTGACTTGGGGCACCCGGGTTGCCTAACATTTGGAGTTCGTATTCGGGAAGCCAAATATACCACCATATTACCCACCAATAGCAATACAGCGGATTAGATACTGTGCCTTGACTCGAGGCCTAAGCTTAAACAGCAGGTCGGTCTGTCATATTTGAGCTCCTCATACCCTGCAGCTGGAGTCTTTGCTATGGTAGTAGGTAGCTAATGGGTAACATGATAAATACTAGTTGAACATGAACATAAGAGGATATATCCTCCTTCGCCAGTTGGGAATGGGGTGGTAGGAAGGGAATATGGATGCCTGTTCAAATATTTCCTAATTTGGCAAGAACAAATCGTAATACACACCGTTGCCGCATGGTGAAGAGGGCCTATCACAGTGTGTCTCTCAATATGCCGATCATATTACGGACGTAAGAACATGGCTGCGCACCAGAGCCCAACTAACTTCAGGTCGTTCGGTGTAGGTACTTTCGTCACTATACTTTATCCATATAAACAACTTTTCACCAGCCGCTATTTCCAAGACAGATGATGCGTCTTGTGCTTACCAAGGCAGATTCCGGAACTTCCGATAGGCCCGCAACTCGGACATCCCTACTTTCCGATTCTTTGCCCCGGACGGCTCAATCCCGTCTGCGGGTGCTCAGCCTACGAGATCCACATTACTACCGAATTTTGGTGCGAGGCACTTTGTAATTACCAGTATACCATTGGCTGGTGTGTGCCGCGCGTACTTCGTAACTCGGAACGAAAACGAGTGCGAGTATTAAGCGGCTGAGATTGCGCAAGTTGAAAGGATTGCCAAGGTGCAAAACGGACTGTTGCCTGTTCCGATCGCCGACGGAGCCGGGATTTGGACGTCGAAGTGTATAGGGGTAGAAAGCAAGAGGGGAGGCTTAGCCCAGCAATTGCGTGTCGATCGCGGCTCAGGAATGTGTTTGTGATCGTCTGGAAGACTACCAGGTCGGTTCGTGACGCCGCCTCCCTAGCCAAGCCTTCCGGGCCGCTCCGATTATATACGAGTATATATAAACATGCTGCCCCTTGCTATAAGGATCACTCCCTTCTCGAATTAAAGACGTCAAGTTTCGCTATTAGCATACGTTCCACTTCGGCCTCAGTACCGTCTTTTCTAAACGATGAAGCCCTCCACGGTCCTCTTTCTCGCGGTGGCGGCTGTCCCCACATACGCCGTGACGGCTGATCCGTTTGAGCAATGGCAAGGACCGACAGCAAGCGACGGTATGTGATGCTTCATGGTTTAATCCCCCGACGTGCCTCAGGGCTGACAGCTAGCTAGTCCGTGGCCCCTGTCCGTTCCTCAACACCTTCGCCAACCACGGTTTCCTGCCTCGCTCGGGCAAGTACATTACCGAACAGATCCTGATCGATGGCCTCTTCGACGCTGTTAATTTCAACGAGACCCTCGTGAAATTTCTGTTCGACTTCGCCATCACCACAAACCCCGAACCCAATTCTACGTGGTTCTCACTCGACCATCTCACCCGCCACAATGTCCTAGAGCACGACGTCAGCCTCTCGTATGTCTAGTTCAACTCCCACGATAGAACGTTTATTCTCGGACATCTAACACGCTTGGGTTTGACAGACGCGTCGACAACTTTTTCGGACATGCGGACGCCTTCAACCAGGAGGCATTCGATGAGACGGCTTCCTACTGGGGAGACGTCGTCTCCACCGAGACCGCGGTGGACGCACTCATCGCTCGCCGGGACAGGTCAAAGAAGACCAATCCCCACTTCTCCCTGTCCGAGCTAGGCGAGGCGTTCCTCATCGGAGAGACGGCTGCTTTCATCAACATCCTTGGTGACGCCGAGGCCGGCACGGCCAACACGACCGTTGTGAGGTACCTGTTCGGTATGTTTTCAAGTTACCCGCCCCTCTTCTTCGCTACGTTCTTCCATACATACCCTTAATGCTCATAGCTAATTTCGATTAGAAAACGAACGCTTGCCTACCGAACTTGGCTGGAAGAGACGAGAGGTTGCCTTTACCGAACAAGACCTGTCGGACGGCATGGATATAATCGGGGAGGAATACAGGAAGAGGCTAAACTCCACGACCCCTTCAAAACGCGGCGAGGGGTACAAGCGTGTCACACCTCATGGCACCTTCTAGATGGTGCGCATTAATGTGCGCCCATGCACGACGAACGAGAGGAGGCTTTTCTATAGCCCCCAGAGCAAGGGCTGCATGTGGTAATACGCCCAGTCTTCTCGCAGAGTAATTCTCTGTGATTCATTCTCACGAAGATATTTATAAAACGTAAACCTGGTAAATACTGTCTTTTTAGTGCACTGGTGCGATGCAGAAATGGGACTAATACCCTAGAAACGAATGGTATAGTAAATTAAAGGTCAAGTGGCTCTCACATCTTGGCTCCGAGGGCTCGGCTCTCCTGGGTGTACATAACAAGAGGCTCGATTATAAAGCGGCATGAAAATTGACTTCTAAATGGCGACATTTGGGTTCCGGAGTTGAGGGAGGAGATTGTTTCGGAGTTGAGGGTAATGGAAAGCGGGGAAGCCGGAGTTCAGCTCTGTAGTAACCAATAATAGCACGGGCCATACCGCGCAGGACCCAGGGCGTAGTTATTTAAAGTTTACAAACCATTGCTTAATTGCTAATCGAAACATCCCCCCCTGTAAGCTCTACGAATATCATACACCAACTGAATAACTCCAAGACACTCATACCATGGCGACCGAAGAAAACACGTTCCGGACGTATACCCAAACGCAAGGGGAGAAATACGCCTCCGGACGCCCCGGGTATTCGTCGGACCTCTTCGAAGTCATCATAAATCATCACACCTCCACCGGCGGCCGGCTGGATACCATACTCGATGCCGGCTGCGGGACCGGCCAAGCCACTCGCGATCTGGCACAATACTTTGCCAATGCCATCGGCTTGGATCCATCGGAGGGCATGATTAGCGCCGCCCGTGCCTCCGCCAAGTCATCGACCTCGCCAATACGCTTTGATGTATCGGCTGCAGAAGTTCTCGGTACAGATATAGAGCCGCCCATCGTTGATGGGAGCGTCGATCTGCTGACGGCCGCGACGGCCGCTCACTGGTTCGACATGCAACGTTTTTGGGCTAGTGCAGCACGGGTCCTGAAACCCGGCGGGACCGTTGCGCTCTGGGCAAGGACCGCACTCTCTATCGACCCTGCAAAGACACCGAATGGCACGAAGATAAAAGCTGTATTAGATGAAGTCTACAGAGAACTGGAGCCCTTCAACAGGCTGGGAAGCATATTGACGCGAGACCTCTATATCGACCTACCACTCCCTTGGACCCTCGAGTCCCCGGTCGAAGGATTCGATAAACCAAGCCTGGTCCGAAAAGAGTGGAATAGGAATCGGGAATACAAAGAAGGCGAAGGGAATCTTGGGCTGGGAGCAGAGGTCACGGCGGAGGGGCTCGAGGAGCTCATGGGCACGAACAGCTCGGTGACGAGATGGAGAGAGGCACACCCTGATAAAGTCGGGACGGACGATGATTTACTAAGGGCCATGAGGACGCGAGTGGAGGATCTTCTCGCCGAGGGTGACGTGAGGTCCAACGAGAAGGTACTGAAGGGAGGGGTGGCCATCGTACTCCTAATGATGAAAAGGCTGTAGTGAAGGCATGTTAGAGAGCAGGTAGTCTATCAGCAGCTGTAGCCAAGGGTCAAATGTGGCACATTTCGTTCGTTTCTTCGCTGGAGCTGTCCTGCAGCCCTTTCTAGATAGTTCGAATCACATACCTTCGCTTCTCCCGAGGAGGATCTGGTGGCGTCATATGGCGTCATATTGTAACCCGGACCTTAACTCGATCCACTTGCGCAGCCATAAGATGCATGTAGCATGAACCCACCATCCGCCGGCCCCACTTCGCCGTCCTCGGATCACGTGGGGTGCCGCCGGCTGGCTGTGTGGGATGAATGAAGAGCAGCAAGATCTGATCACGCTTTTGCATCACGTGGTTCCTGTCTTGGTGACAACCTCTTCGACTCGACTCTCCCAAGCTCGGGAGCAAATTCCTACATATTAGTGAGAAGCAGAGTCTGAGTCTCACATAGTCGGGAATTAATGCGGGTCCGCTGAGGCCATTATGACGCCCGCGAGGTACGCAGTGTCTCGACAAAAAGCTTGTCAACAATGTTCCGCAGCAAAGGCGAAGTGCGATCGTAAAGCCGGAGGTTGCACGAGATGCGCCAGGCGAGGCGTGTCCTGTACATACCTCCCCGCCGGTGATCCATTACCCCGACGCCGAGGGCCAGTCCGCGGCCCCAGCGGTAACACCCCAGGAAGCCCCGGTCCTTCGCCAAACGTCCATACTCCGCCCGAGGCTTTGACTCCAAGTTCCAATATATCCATCCCAGAGAGAAACGCCGGTTCAGCGCTTCCGTCGGCACAGCCTATGCATTGTGGGAGTCCGACTTGGACTTCGTTGAACTGCGTTGGCAGCTACACCTCAGGCGTTCCAAGGCCGGGCTCGTCGAACCATCATCATCTCCAGACCCTCGACTTTTCCGACTTAGAGCTCATTTGCCCCATCAATGCCGATGATATCAGTAACCGCTGGCTGCAGTCGTTCATACCCGTTCCTGGACAGAAGACCAAGGAATACCCTGCCACGATAACGGCCTTCATTTACAGGATTCTGAAGTCCTACGCCTCTATGGCGATACGCGGTCGTGGCGTTCCGCCGTTTGTGCATTCCTCGCAGACGACTACAGCGGCAGCACAGCCTCCCCTTTCTACATGCTTGGGGCTGGTGCGCATGTGCGAGAATCCCTTGCCGGGCAGTGAGAGTGCGGCGATAGACGTACTGCAGAGGGAGATGAGCAGCATCTACGGGCAACACGGATCATACGATAACCTTACTCTGCTATCAGCGTTCCAGGCATACCTTATTTACTCCCTCGTTTTATTCTTCATGCTGAGCCCTGGTGGAAACCCGTTCCTCCGCCAAGCCATGATGAACTTGCAGGAGCTAGCATGCGCGAGTAGTCGGCAAGGGCTCGTTTGCAAGGCAGAGCAGCTGCGTGCGCGCCCAAAGTGGGAGGGATGGATCATCGCGGAGGCCAAGCGCCGGACACTGTTCACCATGTACATTTTCGACAGCGTTCTCTTGGCCGAGGACGGCCTTCCCACTTTCCTGGGAACTGAGCTGCGGGGTCTACTTGCCCCGGCAAGCAGGTCTCTGTGGAGTGTAAACCGACGAGATGAGTGGGAAGCCGCTTACAATATCCATCTGACCGACTGGGGAGGTGGCGGGCTGAGAATCGACGAACTGTGGGCGATGGAGACAACCATGGACGAACATAGCATCAAGGAGAGGCGAAATAGAGTAGACAGGTGGCTTGAGGGTGTCGATGAGTACGGGACGATGATCTACGCCGTAACAAGTTGTACTCACGGCGGCGGATGATTCTCGTACCAGTATAATCAGAGAAAGTAGCCTAGGTATGGCCTTATTAACACTGAAGCACTCCGAGCAGTGTGACATCCAGTCCATCCCCCCCAGCCTCTAATCTGAGGCCACTCGTGTCCGGATATTCCTCGTCATTGACTTCTGCCTCAAAAAAAATGAGTACGTAGTATGCCAGAATTGTCTAAGCTCGCTCAAGTGCCTCCAAAGCCTCGTCTATCGAAATTACCCTCACGTTCATTTTCGGAAGAAGCGTTCCCAGCATCGTTTTTGACATCTCGGGATGCTGGTCCGGTGGCAATTCCAATACGTTGTCCGAGATGACGTAGATGTTATAATCTAGGTCGAAAAGTCGAAAGATCGTGCTCATGACGACGCCAGAAAGACTAAGACCGGACTGCGATGGCAGTCAGTAATAGAGCGGTTGACTGGATAGAATTTTAGAAGTGATCCACTTACTATGACGACGGTGTCGATGTGCTGTGCCCTCAGGATCTGCTCCAAAGCATTTCCAGACCCGGCATACCACCTTGTTTTCTGGAGCACAACATCTTTCTCATCGACAGCGAAACAGGATGATATTTCCACCGCCGGAGAACCAGCCTCGAAGGAGCCGAAGCCCTCAAGCAGTCTGATAAAAGGAGCATCCTTCGCTAACTCTGGTGTGCCGGTGCTAAAGCAGAGGTTGGTGAAAATGGTGAGAGGCCGTGTGTCTTTCTGGTGAACAGCGTCGTTCCAGCGGGAACAGTTGGAGATGAAGGCCTTCCCCGCGCCGGTGTCCTTTACGGCATCTATTAGAACCGTCATCAAATCCAAATTGAGGATAGCGAAGTGATTTCCGAAAATCGAAGCGCCACTAGCGGCAGATCTCTGTTTGAGGGTCATCGCGAAAATTGGAGGAGGCGCGAGGGTAAGATAGATAATGTACGGCTTAGTTTTCCTCTATGCTCAGCATGCCACAGGGCAATCCTTTTGTAGGTTGGCTGACCTGGCACTAAAACCACCCGCGACGCCGTCGCCCCTATTCCATCATGCCCAAGCCCAACTCCGAAAATCCAGGACACCCGGTTGCAGGGGCGTTCTGTGGGCCGTGTTCCCCCACGGCTCCATATCTCGGAGTTCACCCCTAAGCTCCGCGCTCAACTCCGATGGCAGCCCACATTCACAAGATTGGCCCCACTTATTCCAGTGCTCAACTCCGGCGCCACTCCACCATAGAGGCCGAGACGACGTCATCTGTGTGCCAAAATAAAGAGCCGCTGCACCCTAGGCGACGACGAGAACATACTATTCCGACATTTGTAGACAGAATTGCAACTGGCCTCTACAATATCGAACAATGTCCGTCACTGACCAGTCTGAAGAACTCGAGGCCCAGTTGCCACCACGTACGCCGGACGAGGAGCCTTACAGCATCTTCGACAAGCGACAGAAGGCAATAATCGTGTTCCTTGCGTCGACTGCAGCTACTTGTAAGTCTCCGCCCCCCCCTCACCCCCTCTTAGGAGTAGCGATAACACCGTTGGTACGCTGGCGTTAAATAGTCTCCGGGTTTGCGTCCAACATATATTTTCCCGCCCTCCCCACAATTGCCCGAGACCTCAACGTCTCCGTGGAGCTCGTCAACCTCACGGTCACATCCTACCTCATCTTCCAGGGGATAGCCCCAAGCCTATGGGGCCCCTTATCAGATGTGAAGGGCCGCCGAGTAGCCTACTGCTGCACCTTCGTCGTCTTCCTCGGAGCGTGTATCGGCCTCGCGGAGACGAAGAACTACGCCACCCTAATCGTGCTGAGGTGCCTGCAAAGCACCGGCAGCGCGAGCACCATCGCGATCGGCTCCGGCGTCATTGGGGACATCACCACCCGAGCGGAACGAGGGGGGTTCATGGGCGTATTCCAGGCCGGATTGCTTGCTCCAGTTGCCATCGGCCCAATCATTGGAGGCGCGCTCGCGGGATCTCTCGGATGGCGGTCCATCTTTTGGTTTTTGACTATTTACAGCGGCGTCTTTCTTCTCTTACTTATCCTCCTCCTTCCCGAAACGTTGCGGTCGGCTGTTGCAAACGGAAGCCGGACACCTTCAAATCCCATCGCCCGATATCCCCTTGTCGTCTACCAGAAAACGACAAAGATAAAATGGGATCCGGAAGCAACTCCGCCGCACCCTGCCGCCAGGAAGCATGTTGACATCACCGGACCACTCCGCATACTCGTCAGCAGACACGCAGCGCCCATCATCATTTTCCTCGCCGTTTATTACGCGGTCTGGCAAATGAGCATAACCGCCATGTCCTCTCTCTTCGAGGAGCGCTACGGACTCGGCGAAACGGAAATAGGCCTCACCTTCATTGCCAACGGGGTCGGGTCTATTATCGGAACACTTATCACGGGCAAACTACTCGACATGGACTACCGTAGGATCAAATCAAAGCATGAGGCTCGGTTGAATCAAACTGGTGTGGAGGCAGCCAGCGGCATGGACGGCCGGCCCACGAACACTGGAGACGCCTTTCCGCTCGAGAAGGCCCGCCTCCGACTTGTCCCCGCATTTTCATCTATCCAATGTCTATCTATTCTCCTCTTTGGTTGGACTATCCAATACTCCGATCGCGTCCATATCGCGGTTCCTGTCGTATCGACGTTCATCACTGGATGGACAGCTGTTTCGACGCAGTCGGTTATCATGACGTACCTCGTCGACATTTTCCCCGAGAAGAGCGCAGCTGCTAGCGCAAGTCTGAATCTGGCGCGATGCTTGTTCGCTGCCGGGGGCACGAGTTTCGTGATGCCGCTGGTACATCGGGTCGGAGTTGGCCTGGCATTCACTATCTGCGTTATTGTGCAGGTTGTCGCGTTTTTAGGAGTTGTGGTGCAGTGGAAATTCGCCGGCGCTTGGAGGGAGCAGGAAAAGAATACGGCGAATCAGAACAAGGAAGGATTCAGAAAGAAGAGGTCAATGTAGATTCTGGCTGGCAATGTGGTGACCTCTAATTCTGGAGATATTCGTAAATAGAAGCATGTGCTCGTGTGGGAGCAAATAATACACTATTCTGTCGATGAAGTGGGGCTTGTCTGTGCTGGCCGCCCGGTCAGCATACGGGCTTGGTCGCGACATAGCCACATACTGTCTCCTCGACCGCCTCGACACTGACAGACCAATGCGCTTGCTCCAAGTTTCCCGGGGTGGCTGTGCGCTGCGTAATTCCACTTCTTCCTCATCGAATTGACGGAGATGATTTCCCCTTTGGGCCGATTTCGCCCCTCATTTCCTCCCACTCTAAAGTCCCCCCGCCAGCCTCCTTTCCTGCTGTTGATTGCCAAAATTCTGACAGGATCGCAAATATCCTCGCGACCGCTAAATATCACCTTAACAAAACTCCATTGTGTCCCTTGGTGGACAAGATGGAAGCCCTCGGCGCCGGGGCCAACGCCCTCGCTTTCGTCGTGCTGGCCCTGAAGTCGGCTAAAACGATCTACGCAGTCATAGGAGACCTCAAAGACGGGCCAAATAACGTCAGGCGTGCGATAACAAATGTGAATAGGCTCCTGTCGACACTAGACCAGCTGTCCAAGTGTCGAGCTCTCGATGAGCGCGGCAGTAATGGTCTTGCAGATCGCATGTTGACATGCCTCAAGGACCTGGAGACCTTTTCTACGAAGCTCGAAGGGCTCAGGGTGACGAAGTCCGAAAAGCGCCTTGGAATGTATTGGAAGAGGGTCAAGGCGGTCCTGAATGAGAAGGCTCTTGACAATATGAACGATGTCGTGGCTGGTCACACGTCGGCGCTAAACCTTCAACTAGCCGCTCTTCAGAGGTTTGTAAAGTCCCCCGTCCCCGTCCCCATCCCCAACCCACCCCCTTTTTTCTTTCCCGGACACTCCGGCCACGTTTGGCTTGTATTGCTTCGAGGATTTTCACTGATGGACCTACCTTGTAGTGAAACGGTCTTCGGAGTTCCTGACCAACTTGATATGATCAAGAAGGAACTCGTCTCTCAACGAACCACTCGTGAAACGGAAACGAGAATATGGAGGGAACAACGGATGGAATGGAGAGAAGTGCCGCAAAACGTCGGTCACGCCAAGAATACTCTCGCTACCATTCACAAGGAGGTGCAGGTCATGTCGTCCTCACAGGCAGCCGGTCACAGCCGGACAGACGCAAAACTCGACGAGATACTCGAACAGCTTCTCACGCTGCAGCTCCAACGTCAGTCCTCTAGTAGAGGTGTCGAAGTGAAAGGTCGTGACTCGCACAAACAGACACCAGCCAAGGGGCTGAGGGTTGGTTACAAGGAAGAAACGTGCTCAGAGTTGATGGAATCTCTGGCCCGACTTTGCAGGCTCGCCGACAAGAAGTCGGGAAGGGTGGCACCCGGCGAATCCGAGGATATCATTAAAAGTTTGTTGGCGATTATGACCTGGATGATGTCCCAAGAATTCCTGCGGGGTGCGACGACGTCTGGTTTGGTTGACACGAAGCCATGCACGAGTTGTGACGGGCAGCACTTGCAGGACATACGAACGTGTGTATCATCAGTTTACAGTGTCCTCTTGTCTGCGAGGCATATTACGCTCAATGACCAAGGTACGTTGCCAAGAAAAATTAAGAAAGTCTAATACCGTACGCAGCTAATGAGGAGCCCAGAGCGGATTCGGCAACAGGCCCCGGGGGTGTGGTGCAGCCATCACTGGACAACGGAGGTCTATGACTTTGGACTCGGCGTTCTCCTCGTAAGGTCCTGTACAGAATATCACGACTACCAGCACCCCTCGCAGAGTGGCACACCAAATTCGAATTTCCAGCACGATTCTTTCGTGGAGGAAGTAACGACCTCTATCACCCTCATCCCGTCACGCATGCAGGGTGTGGGGCAAATGCTCAACATTACCAGCCACCAACTCCATGGTGACCAGGGTACCTTCTCATCTATCCCGACGCTATCAGTCAACAATATCCTCCCAGCCGGATCACCTGTCTTCTCAACCGTGAGAGAGGGCCGGATGCGGGATTTCCTGGCACTCTTGAGGGATGGCAAGGCGTCAATAAGAGACCACGACGAGTATGGGGCTTCACTTCTTCACGTGAGTCTCGTGCCCATGTCTCCGGCTCTTTCACTTGTCTGACAAACTTTATAAGTACGCAAGCAGGCAACCAGATATGTGTCGATTCCTTATCCAATCTGGTGTAGATGTCGACAGTGTTGCGAGACATACTGGGGTTCATCTTTTAGATGGGATTCAAGGTTTAGATTACCTGTATAGCAGCGGCCTTTCTAAACGTTCCACATTTCCGAGAGGGATATAGCTAACTTATCCTTAACACCCTAGGGAATCTACAATGGCAGTTTCTACTTTTTATCCGAAAGAAGATGCAAAGGAAGCGCTTCATTCTTGCCGGAGATATCTCCTGCAGGCTGGATGTGACCCCACAATCCCTTTTCTTCAGACGAATCAGTCCGGGGACGAAGTCGAAGTCGAGTACGCCGCGATTATTTGGACCCTTTTCCTAGGGGATCCGGTAAGGAAACTGTATCCTTTATTTTGCGGGGTCGACCGATCTTAACGTGGGATTTAGGAGGACCTAAAACTCTTGCTCGATTACGGAGGCGCCTTCGTAAACGCAAAAACCGTAATTCGCGATAGAACCTTGCTGTTGCTACTGTGCAGTGGTCGACAGTGGGGTGAAGCAGGTTTTGATATCCTCCTCAAACGAGGCGCCAGTGTTATGGAGCGGGGTATTTCCGGGGATACATGCCTTCATCATTGCTTTCAGCTGAATTCGATTCTGTTAACCCAGAAATGGTTCACGTCTGATGCAGTCAGACGCTACAGAGATGGCCTCATATATCTCATCCGGAATGGCGCAGATGTCCTCGCAAAGAACAACGATGGTATATCTGTCTCACAGGCCGCGTACCGTCCGTACGCGAGTGGCCTATGGAAGACGGTGAAAAAGGACAACATCGGCGGTTTCTCCGGAGACCTGTGGGATTGTGCTCTGGCAAGCTGTGGATTCGACGTTCCCACCTTCCGACGCGGGTTTGCTAGAAGATCCGATTACACGGAGTTGTATACGAGGGAGCACTTTGAGATCCTCTGGGAGGATAGAGAGCATCTCTGTCCATACTACCATGACGATGAATCTGAGATTCAGAATCTGGTGGAGTGCATGGACGACGAGGACGCGAGCGAGTGGACAACGACAGATTCAGAAGATGACTGGACCTCCGATGACCTGAACGATGAGCAGATGCCTCCAGAGCAGAGAGATACCGGTGGCAGCCCAACTGGAAGCTTTCGCAGATAGAAATCCCGTACCAATAGGGGCCAGGGATAACCCCACGACTCTGGTTGAGCTATAGGCATGGCTTAGAACCCCTGATGGAAGGGGTTTGAAATTCCGCCAGCCACGTGGGTGCCAGTTAAGCCGCAAGGTTGGCGAGAAGAGCCATAGGTGGTGGGATAGTTTTCCGGTTTTGTATCCTTGTCCCCAAACCCGCAAAGTCCAGATACACCTACTACCTATGGACTACACAGTCTGATCGTATATAGACCACGGACGTGAGATTTCGATTGATGTTACTTGGAGAGCAGTGGTATATAGCATACATGAAGTATAGGAGTCTATGGCCTAGCCAGTCACAGGAGGCTCTGGTGAGGTGATAGGACTGCTCGTGCTACTATTGCTTCCTATAACCAGCATATCTGTTCAGGGCCATCGCCCTTTCCCTCCCGGACGACAAGTATCCGTGGATCTAGCCAGCAACGCCTGAAGCCCGACATCGTTTCTATACCGCACCGAGGAACGACCCTTCCATTCCCCCTAGTCTAGCCCACCATCAACCCCCACTCCGTCCCGAAGGCCCCGAAACAGACCAAGAAATCCTTCCCAGTCCTCAAGGTCGTGCCCGCAGCAAAACGCAAACTTATGCTGTAGACGCCCGCTCCGTATCAGGGCCGCCAGATCCTCGCGGCCCTTGTCTTCAAATATCTCGGCCAACGCAACTTCGTCATCGCCAAGGTCATTGACGCCGTTATAGAAGCTCGAAACAGGCAATAGGGCGATTGGGGAATCGAATGCGTGTGCCGCCGACGCGGTGTGTGCCCACTCCTGGTCTATAATGCCCGTTACGTTGAAATCGTCGTCTACTAGTGTATGATCGCCCTTGTCATCCGCGTGCTTTAGGTAGAAATCTGTTTCACCGTGCGCCGATGGTGGCAAGATCCAAGGGACCAAATCGAGGAGGAAACGGTGGACGAGGTAGGCGTCAACCGCCCGCTGAGAGTAGATCTCATTCCGGACGATAAGATCCAATATCAAACGGATCGAAACTTTGTGATATTCTTCCAAGGATGACAAGGGGCCGATGGGTCGCATCCCCGACTCGTCAAAATCCGTGAGTGACTCGAGAGAAAGGGCCGACGTGGAGCTCGCGCGGATGGTCAAGGGAACCGAGCTGTTTGAACAGGTACTTTTGGATCTCGATGCATATATCCGCGAGCTGGTCCATGATCTTCCGGCGCGGGAAATTGGCGTCTGACGACCAGCTCAGAGACGTCCCTGGTAGATTCTCCATGAGAATGTAGCCTACGCCAACGGGATTGTCCGCGTCTTCAAAGGAATAGTCAAAAACTCTGGGGGCTGGGACTTTAGTCTTCTCCAGGAACTGTAGCGCCGCGACCTCGCTTCGGACGATGTAGTCCCGCAGCTAAGCTGGGGGCGACGCCGCATTAAATCGTCGAATGCGCGCGATCCACTGGACACCATCCTCAAAACTGATTATGATGTGGTAGTTCATCCCTCCCATGACTGACCTTCGCGTCTCTCCGTCGTATTGCAGAGTTGGGATTGAGCAGAGCACGCCATGATGCAGATGCGTAGCTCCGGATGCAAGCGCAGACGTGTCGATTTTCTGGATCAAGGTTGTAAGCTCACGCTCCTCAGCTTCGTGGGCACGCAGGTCGTACGCGTCAGCGTCCTGATACGTGTTAACGCGCGGTTGCAATCGAGAATCGCGGTCAACGACTAGCAACAAACCTCCCACGTTGGGCAATGATGATATTCCCGTTGAAGATGAACCGAGCATAAATGGTGGTCACAAAGAACGCATTCCCCAAGAGTACGGACCGCAGGCCTCTTGCAGGCCTCGAAATCGCAGGGCCACATGGGCATGACCTATAACTTTCTCGTGCTACAATATCATGGAGAACAAGGCACGCTTAAAAAATGAGGGCTAGGATTAAAATAGCTGCGCGCTGGTGTTGGTAGCTGGCTGGTGACTCGTAAGTAATATGGGAATATCTTATAGGGCAGTATTCCATTTCACGTGTATCACATGCTGACCAGCCCCCTTCTATTCCAGAATCTCGTACAGGTCGTGTCACCAGCCGGCCGCTCCGCCTTGGAGCCAGCGATCTCATTCTTTTCGGTGCAACCGGCAACATTGCTGATGTCTGGGGCTCCGGCCATCTTGAGGGTAAGGTCAATATCAGGCAGCCCTTGTTCTGTCTACCGGCGTCCGAATTTGAGGATGACGATCGTCTCCTCACCTTTACCGCTCGGCTCGGTGCCCTCCCACACAAGCTCTTCAATCACTCATAAACCCCTTCCCCGTACATTACATCGGAGATAACGCGCTTCAACTGCGGGCCCGGAGATACCGCCCCCGGGGAGGAACCGCTTATGGCGGAGCAGGCACGGAGGTCTTCTATGACGCCAGCCCAAATCTTGGCCAGGAAAAACCAAGGAAGCGAAGGTTCTCATTTGATGGATGGTGGGCTTTGCAGTATGATCTTGCGAAGGGACCTGCGCCTGTGGAATACTGGCTGCTCCATGGGTATGGCAGGATCGGTATTGAGAGTGACTTAGCCAAGGTATCAATAATGTAGCTACACTATGTGGCCCTGTGTGTTGCAGTCGGAGCGAGCTGCCCGCTACGTACAACGACGGATGACACTCCAGTTGAGCTTTCAGTACCGTTGCCTGAAACGATCGCCTCACGCCTGAGCAGTGAATTATAAACTCTGACCTCCAGTCGATGTGAAGAGGTCTCATCAGTGTAGATTCGGAACCCATGAGCCTTAGCTTGAAAGTGAACATCCTCTCGATGGCCATGTTCTTCATACAAGCAAGATGCCCAGCTGAATAGTTGCAAAACTCATGTCGGCGCGGCATCCAGGAACCGATACCCCTTGGATTGCTTCTACTTCAAACCTGGGTGCAGCCAAGCATCCAACCCAAGTGGATTGTTGTATTCGAGCATTATCCTGTAATCTTGGCGTGAGTACTTTTATCCTCCGAGCTTACAGCCGTGGGGAACGGAACCGGCACATTTAGTCGGATAAGCGGATGCGGGCGGAGTCATCTGCGCGAATATCGCGACCTATCAGCGGTATGTACCGGCTAGAAGATCGCCCGAAAGATCTTGAGATAGTACGCATCCGGTTCTACATGTCCAAGGTGTACGTCATGCCCAGATGAGTCACATTGCCTGTTCCCTATCTTCTACGACATGCCCAGGTAATGATATAATTATATCCCACCGCAAAACGGCTTTCTCAAAGTTACTCGTAAACAACAGGACGTTGTCCCGGGCATTTTCAACACATTTTCTATCTGTATCAAGACTTGATCCTAATACGTGCAGCACTTTACCTCTCACGCAATTTTGCATGCTTGTATTGTTAGACCTGCAAAGAAGGTCCCAGAAGGTCCCACAGAACACCAATTCATCATGCGTACTCCCGACTACCCCTCGCGAGACTCTGACGACTGGGCAAAGGTAGACAGCTACTTCACGGACCTACTCGCCCCGGCAGATTCCGCATTGGAAGCCTCACTCGAAGCAAACGCAAATGGTGGGCTGCCTGCGTATGACGTTTCCCCCATGCAGGGCAAGATGCTAGCACTCTTCGTCACCATGACGGGTGCCAAGCGCGTCCTCGAGATCGGAACACTAGGGGGCTACAGCACGATATGGATGGCGCGTGCGCTGCCGGAGGGCGGTAGCATCACGACTATCGAGTCGGTCGCGCATCATGCCGAGGTAGCGCGCAAGAACATTGCAAACGCGGGGGTGACTGAGAGGGTTGATCTCCGTGTCGGCGCCGCTCTCGATGTCCTGCCGGAGCTGACCGGCCCTTTCGACTTGGTTTTCATCGACGCCGACAAGCCTAACAACCCTAGCTATCTGGAGTGGTCGATGAAGCTGGCTCGCCCGGGGACGGTTATTATCGGGGATAATGTGGTTCGAGGAGGTGCAGTCACTGATAGCGACAGTAGGGATCCAAATGTGAGAGGGGTAAGGACCTTCCTGGAGATGATCTCGGAGGACCCGCGTTTGGAGGCAACGGCCATTCAGACTGTTGGCGAAAAGGGATGGGACGGATTCGTCATGGCCGTTGTCAAGGCCCGATAGTTTCGCCGATGTTGGCAAGGGTCGACTCGGGATGGACTAAGGCGACGACCGGCCTGCCACATGAGCATAGGCAGGTTTGAACCTCGGAATAGAAACTTTCCTATTTCATAAAATCGGGACAGGTTATGATCCAGTTCACGTACAGCTCTTCTCATTGGGATAGACTACTGATTATAGAACTATCAGTTACTTCACGTCTACAGAAGACTGGACGCGACATGTTATAAATGGACACCAAGTTCTACATGGATCCAAAGGAGACGAAACGCAGACACAACTCAATACAAGACAGCAATATGAACAGTAGATCTAATAGAGCACCAGATACGACTCAGATAAGAAACGACGCCACTCGCCTACCTCTATGCCACGCCTTTCCTCGAAGGTATTGTAACGGCCAGCAGGGGGTCATCATTTGACGCGTCGCCGTTGAACACCTCCGCAACCGACCCATCACCCTCACTCCTCACGCGAAGGCTAATTTGAATTTGAGCCACAGGGCTACATTTGCTTGACGTTTCCCATTCGTTCAAAGCCCTCAACATCACCTCATCCCAGTGTTCCATGGCCGCGCGATTTCCCTTTTCCCACGACTTCACTTGATCCCATATGGCTATCATCTTGTTCCTCCAGAATGAGTTGAGGCGACCGTTATCGAATGGTTTCGTTCGGACGAACCTTTGCCAGAGGCTGATCACCTCTTTTGCCCTCGTCTCGGATACCTTGAACCACTCGTCATGTTGTGTATTGCAAGTTGCCTTCGTTTTTCCGGGTGATTTCTGGAGTCTTCGCATCTCGATCTCTTTTTCATACAACCTCGTGCATCGCATGTCAAAGTGTCGATATTCTCCAAGGTGATAGTGGATACACGTTTCCATCACAGGAGCAGCCGAGTCCATATACCCCGTTCCCAACAAGGTAGGCTCGTACCCGCAGGCGAAGGATATCCTGTCCATCCGTTCCCCGAGGGAGGTCTTGCAACAGCCTATCTTCACGAATCCCAGCGCATCGTCTCTGGTATACATGTAGATATACCCACCCTCCCTCCCCCCATCACGATAAATTGGCCTCTCCAGAACGCGCAAAAGGCGACCCAAGGCTGTGTATTGCCTCTCGTCTTTCCTACCGTAGAGTTTGAAATTCAATTCCGGGGAAGGTCTTGGAGACTGCTCCTCATCTCCAGGGGGGCTTGACACGGCTGCAGCTGACTCCCTCATACCCGTCGTTGGTTTTCCAGGCGGATTAACGTCGTCAAATAGCCGGGCATCGGATCTGGACCCGCATCCGGACTTCGAAACTCCGGCAGCTGTTGCTTTATTCCGTGCGAGAAAAAGCAGGCCCTGACGTGCGTCAAAAGAGGGCTTTCGACCGGGGGATTCTTCGTCGGACTCAGACGAGACTGGCAGCTGCGCTGCTAGGTTGTGCCTGGTGGACGGAGAATGTTTTTGTTTTGTTGGTGTCTCGTGATGGGATGGCTCGCCCCAATCGGTTCTTCCTTCCTGAATCGACACGTCTTTGCTTGTAGTGTCGGAGTAGGTGGTGTCTGGTGTACCGTCGAAGTCTCCACCGTCCTCCGAGAATGTTAAGCTCGGAGACAGGGAGTGTAAGGATAGTGATGAGTCGGAGTAGCGGTCGTCGTACGGTCGCCCGAGGGTCGAGCTCTGGTGCCTCCCTGATCTCGAAATCGGGCCGTTTTCCAGGCCTGGCGTGTCCTCCGTCTCGGATTCCGAATCATCGCTAATTACGGGCTCGTGTTTCTCCGTCGCCGTTTGTCGGCTCGTCTGCGTCGAGCCAACACCTCGGATAGGAGTTTGTCGTGTTTCATAGCGTCTGTTGAGGGAAGGTCGAGAAGCATCGGACGAACGAGAAAAGGGATTGGATTTTTTGAGCATCGATGTGAGACTGAGGCTCTTGATGGAGCTGAAGGTTGAGGTCCGCCGAATTATGGTGGGTGGGGCTGTGAAATCTGGCTGCGCTGGGTCTTCCCGGGCTGAATTGGCCGACTCACTCTCGCGGTGAACTGGGCGTTGGCCGGCGCCCGGCATTCTGGGCGAAGATTCTGATGGTGGCATGGACTTGAGCCGTTGGCACCTGGCATTCCATGCCTTCACATCGTCCAAGTGAGGAGGGTCTTCGTCCTCGGAGACCCTGGGAACACCATTGGCCGCGAGATATGCGAACCACAGGCTGCGATGCCATCTGGTGAATAGGTAAACGTACTGTGGTACATGCTTGGCACCTTTCCCGTCGCCAACCGGGACATCAGCATGCTTCGTCCAGCAGATGCATTTCAGAGCCAGTTCCTCAAGCGTAGATGCAGTACCACGTGATGGAAAGCCCGCGTCGTGTATCTGGGATACCTTCTTCGTAATCTCGGCCTGTCTTTTTTCTGCGAACGGGCGAGTGCATAGACTACCATTTCCCTTTGTTGCGAGACAGTGGTCGCCAATTGAGAGGAAGGTGGAGAGCGCCTGGGCATCTTCAAAAGCATACCCGCCACGGCCTGTTGGGAAGAGACTTGACATTTTGGCGACTGGGGCCAAGTTGAAACGGAGGAGCTGAGTGAGAAGATGGCGAAGGATTCTGCCCCCCCAGAAGATAGCGAGGAATTCGATTATATTACCAGAGAAGTTGAGACGAGGCAGACTGGCCACGAGGGGGCTGGGAAGGCCATCCGACCCCGGTCAGGACGGGAGCTCCGTGACCGTGGGTAGCAATATGGACTTCAGCCCCATGCAGGGTGACAAATTGGTCTGAATACCACCCACCTCCTTCCTTTTCAGATTGTCCGCTGGCTATGCTGAACCATCAGAGCACCTTGGCTAACTTTTTCCCTCATCCATCCAAGGGTAGGAGCTGTTCAGAAAATCTCCGAGTGAGTCCATAGCATAGTCTTATTCACGGTAGAAGATGGCAGTTACTCCAGTTTAAACAGTTTGGAACCAGGGTTCGTTCACAGAAGCAGCCGTGAGTACTGAGGTAGATCCGAAAAAGGGGTTAGCTGCAGCAAGCGAAACGAGGCACCTCTGGGTGAACCGGAACGGCGGGACAGCAGAGCCAATAAGGTCGCGCTCCCACCCTCCCCCACGTGCGGACGCGCCCTCAACGGCCCGTTGGTGGCGCCTCGGAAGCGGAGACATGCGACCTTGATCCTGGAAAACAACATGCGTGTCACTCGAAAAGTATTCACCAGCAGCCAGCCTGGTCAGGAGGCAGCCCGGTTTAAGAGGGATTCCGAAGTCAATCAGTCAGACATTCCTATTTCACCGCCTCCTTATCTTTACACACTCTTCGCGTTTAATTTCGGAAAGTACATTTACCTGTACCTACCTAGATTCTCCCATCCGACTCTCCTCTTGCTACTGACGGACATCTCCCTGGATCAAACCTCCTCCGAACACCCCTTTCCTTTATCAGAGGTACTTCTCGTCTGCGTCAGACCCCTGCAAAATGTCTTGGTTCTTTCAGCCTGCAGCTGCAGTGTCAATCAACTTTGATTATATGACTACTCCTATTACACCTTGCAGGGATCTTTTGTATCGACCACGGAGATCCAAGCCGACCAGTACGAAACGCGCTTCTACATGTAAGTTTTAGCCCAAAGGCCAATCATGTTACTGTCCAGGAGAAGGATTAGAGTTGACTGAGCGGTTGCAGACCGAGACTTAAAACGAGAAGTCAAGGTCCCCTTGGGGATGCCGTGAGAGCTTCGATTACGGAGAGCGACTCCGAGGAAGGTGGTGCCGGTGTATGGATATTTGAGATGAGGTCAAGAGGACTTGGTGGTAATGGGGTTGCATATTCATGAATAGAGTGCCCTCGGGAGAGTCCTAGCTTCATGGGTACTAGATCTTAGCTCACAAGGATGACCTGAGGGCACAAACTGATGTTGAATGAATAAGGTGCTTTGTTAAACGTACAAGCCAACAAGTTCTAGGTCCCAAAGATATAATGACAACAGTTAATGACAACAGTTAATGCTTCATTCCGCCCCAGATTGGGGTCCCAAGGATAGAAACCCTCGCTGCTTGTTAAGGAGACGCCCCATCACTTCACACTACCAAACCCTTAGTCTCGGCAACCTCACATAGAGCATTTGCTTAGTCGTTCTCATCCACAAAATGGATTATCTCCCCAGTTGGCAAAGGAAGAAACATACTTTCCAGAAGAAATGCCTTTCTTCCAAGCTACTCCTTCCAACCATACCATTGCGAAGGCAACACTGTCACTATCATCGCAGGGCGCCCCTCCTACAACACCGGCTTCAAATCAAATGCTATATATTATTCTCTATTCAGCTTCCTCTTCATTATGGCTGCTAATATTGACGGTCATATTTCCTACATTAAGCCCCGCAGTGAGATCGACGATGGCTCGGACTCAAAACCGCCCAAAGGATTTTCCGGCCATCCTGCAGAAATTTTGTCAGCACAAGACCGCCTTGGAAAGGCTACTATGGCTGCTATACGTGTTAAAACAACCCAATACTGAATGTTGCGCCACCTATCCCATGCACGCAAGGTCGATTCTGGGCCAGACTTGCCCCCTGACAACTCCAATCTCTAGATAACTTCCATGGGAGGGAAACCTCTTAGCAAGCACGAGCTCTCGAGGAGGAAAAGGGCTCGATATATACCCATTTACGATGGCTCAGCGCGCCCCGATCATGACATGATATTATACCTCGCAGTGGATGGTCGTATGAAGAAGCACTCTTACGTCAAAACCTCGCCCACGGTCTTCGTCTCCTTTAGCCATATGACGAAGTATCGCGGGGAGCGTGGGGAAAAGAAGGATTATTTCCTGTCCCCAATATCGTTCGCCATTCTCAAAGAGCGTTGCTCGGCTAATACCATCAATCGACCGCGCACCCCCAAGTACAATGGTCAGTGGCCAAGCGGTCATGAATCTCTAGGTCAAAAGGAGCCTCATAACTCTGGACCCGCCTTCGGCTCCGAGGTGGGTCTCGCAGCTGACCACGGCGCCGCGGACCCGAAATCAGCCATGCGACGCATTGAGGCGTCCACTGAGGACCACGCAGTCGAGGACGACACCAGGCACAATGCAGAATACACTGATGATCTTCCGGAGAATTGGGACTCACAACTAAGGGAGATCCCCTGCCTGGAAATGGAAAGCCTGGACCTGACGACCAAAATGAGGAAGTTCAAATTGCTGAGGCTAGTTTGGGTCTTTCCGGGGGCGGACAGGTTCGCAAGGATAAGAATTGGTTCATTGCTGCTTCCCCTGTGGACCAAAGTCAGAAGCTGAGGGAAGATACGCCTGAGATGCGGATAGACACAGGCTTGGGAGTGGATGCTGGGGCGGCAACTACGAGAGCGGACCCTCCGGGAGACCAGGTATTCAGTGAACCCTCGCCCGAATCCCGCGGTCAGAAGGAGACCCTCTCCAACCTGAGCAGTCCGAAGAGTCCATGGTGACAGGCGTCTCCTGGACGATGGCAACCTGTTTCGTCGTTGCTATTTCCGGCATGTTTGTCATGGCGATAGGCCGGATGTATGGAACCCGTGGGTTGTAGATGCCTTTTTTGAGAACGGACGACGGACGTACCCATAGTTCCATCCTAAGGACAAAGGGACATTCAAGTTCCATCCTTACGGGTACCATTTCAATCACTGCGCCGGTATATATAGTTTCTCGTACATGATGAGAAGTTGGTTGAAGGAAGAGCAAAAAAGTTCGCAGTTGTGCAAAGCAAGGCCTGTTGTAAGTCGTGTCTCCATGGCGTGACATACTGAGTAATAAGTCAAGGCAAATGCAGTTGCCATCACCACCAGAAGCTCATCTTCATCGCCAGTCGCTCACAGTCGATACACATGGTAGCTCACAAGGCGAAACAACCACCATTGAGTCTTTCCAAAGAATTTCCCATCAAGGAAAGACCTACTCAAACAGTCCCCCTCGGGTTCCTTCCTCCTACCCCCATCGCCATCGCCACAAACCACCACCACCATCTCCAAAACACAACCCATCTCGAGACCATAATCTGCCTCATCTCATTCCTCCTCATATTGTTTCTTTTCGTCTAAGTACCAGGCGTCCTTCCCTGAGCCACCTCTATCACCCAGCATGGGACGCAAGGGAAAGAAGGCCAAGGTCATAAAACGACCCCCGCCCAAGCAGGAGCCAGAACTGGTGGGCGGGAAGATCATGTTTCTCCCGCCCAAGTACAATTCCATGGAGATAGTCGATCCGTATCTTCACGATCGCCCTAGCCACCCAGTTGTCGTCATCTCGCGGACGCCGGACGCCGACGGCACTGTGGAGATTCGACTCATAGTATGTCGTATTCATTGCCTCTTCCATTATGCTCCTGCTACATTCTTTCCTACCTCTCCCTCCCCACATCTTTTATCTATCCTATCATCAATCTCCCCATCTATCATCAGACTGGTATCGCTGCTTGAAGTCACCTCTCTCGGCCCTCTCGAGTCTCTCCCACCCCGCAAATATTTCTATTCCCTCGCCACAGTCTTTTTCTCGGTGTTATTAGCCCAGACACGCGGCCTAGTCGACAAGCGAAGCTAACTGAATACCTCCTCCCACAGACTATCAAGTTCTCGAACAAGATTCTCGACATAGCCCACAAATTTTGGAATAAAATGCTCGACATACCTCGCAAGTTCTCGAACGAGATGCTCGACGAAATAGCCTACGTATTCTTGAAAAAGACGCTCAAGAAATCCCACACCAACAAGGCCCTGGTCAAGTCCCATTACGTTCCCCTCGAGCCCTCCGAGCCGCACCCAGAGGACGGCACCCTCCTCCGCCTCGCCAACGGATGCCGCAAGTCTATCCTCAAGAATTATGTCATCAACACCGATCAAGTCTTCCACATCGCCTTTCCCATTCTACGCAACTACAACGGCGCCAGCAACGGCGGTGAGGAGCTCGCGCTTTGTCCTGATTCATACGATGAGCTCCTTCGGTGCCTGGATATCATTGAGAAGAAGCGACAGCACGAGGATGGTCGACAGGGAGTTCGGCTCCAGCGAATTGGTGCTCAGAATATTGAGGATGGAGATGACGACCTCAATGATACTCATGTCGAGACGAAAATCAGGGGATCGCGCTTCCTCATTTACCCGTGGATCGTGGTAATGGTCCCAATGGTGTGCGACATTGTTGCGTGGGCCTTTTACTCATTCGGTTCAGTTGGGGGGAAAAGTGAACGTGGATGCCGCAATGAGGTCACTTGAGGTTGATTGATAAGAAGTAGGAGTCGCGTTAGTAGCGGTTGGCCATCATCTCGAAGATACCCCTCAGCTCTTGTTCTAGAGGAAGAAGCACCTGTTATCTACTTGGCAGGGAGGAGATTTCGCAACATATTCGGGGATGACGAGCTTCTGCTAGTTGGTTGGAAGGGAGGAAGCTAGGAAAAGGGAAGGGAAATTATTTCAGGCTTTAACTAGCAAATAAATTTCATACCAGCTCTCGCGTAGCTTTTACTGGGTGCCGCATTAGGAATGGCAAGGTGATAATTGGCAGACTGTGTCCTCGTCCCTCACTCCTTTCTCCCGGAGGTCGAACTCAGAGTTTGTACCAACAAACGCGACAAGCAAGGCCAAATAGGTGATTGTTGAAACCAATAACGCCAATCTCGTTCCTTCCATGCCGAATGCCATTCCACCAGCAAGCAGAAAGACCATAGAACCGACCGCTAGTATGATACTCTAACACCTGCAACTTCATGGTGGAATCATCCACAGGTCCGCAAAGATAGCATCGCCGTACAATATTTTTAACAAAGGGTGATAGCCGGACCGGGGGACGCTGTCCTTGGTATAAATAGGATAATGGGGCGTGGCGGTTTGTAACCCTGTCTATACTGCGACTGTGGACGCCGGTTGACAAAGGTCGAAGACCTAACCCAGTTCGCCTCCCCAGCCACCGTGGCTTGGAACCAAGAGATCGCCAAATTCTCCGCCTACATCCTCATCTCCCCCGAGTACCACTCCGGCATACCAGGCGCGTTGAAGAACGCCATTGACCATCTGTACCACGCGTGGACCGGAAAACCGGTGATGGTCCTGACCTACGGCGAATTCGGCGGTGCGGAGGCAAATGCTCAGTTGCGTCAGGTACTGGGAGTCGGTTGTCAAATGAAGGTTGCCAGTGTGGGGCCGAAGCTCGAGCTCCCTGGACGAGATGAGAACAATAATAACATGAGCCTGGCGATGTTCCAGGCTATGACTGGCGTGGTAAGCCCGCAGACCTTCAAGTCATGGGAGGAGGAGGGACAAGATGTTCTGGCTGGGTGTCACGAATTGCTGCGGTTGAAGGACGGTTGAGTGAGTGTGTTTGTTGGAGATTGGAACGTTGGAGTTTCCATACAGCTTGAATTGGGTCTTTTCCCCCTGGACGATTTCTCCAGTCCTCCTGTAAATTACCACATCAAAGGCCCATCTATGTACTGTCGAGCGTATAAATTGATGTGGCTGTACGGTAACCTTCGGCACTTGATATTCCAGTGTGACATCAACTCCCGAATGGAGTAGTATTCTTGGCGTTGGTGTGGTGCATTTTCAAGGCGATTGCAAAGACAAAGCAACCAATCCTTCTAAGAATACAGTCACCCACACTTGTTTAACCAGCCTGTTTGCTCCACCCCTTTGGTGCGACAACATAAGACGCTTCGCCTCACACGCTTGGTGCTTAAGGTAGCCATTGCAGGATACCCACCTTGGATAATGTGGAACTTGGAGCAACCACAACACCAACTGGAGCAAGGGAGGGATCCTCTTATGCAGGAATATTACCAAGGTTTGGTACCTCCAGCAAGGACAAACCACCATCTCTACCGTCCAGGTCAAACAGGGCTGAGCCGCCGTCTGACCAATATCGGGAGGATGCACTCCACGTGGACCGGCCGATACAGGGAGTGGGGATTTATTTGCCTGGCCAGCTTGCCAGGTAGTGAGGGGGGGCGGGACAGTTAGACGCGCTGCGGTATTTTTTGGGGAGCACTGTGGCAGCAGTCTATGTATCAGTACCGGTTTCCACGGCCAAACTCATGAAGCATCCTCATACTTCGCAGATAAAAACTCTTGCCGCCATGAGCGCCCTCTCCCGGATCACTGGATACGGACATGGCCTATCCAAAGCCTGTACCAGTAAGATGATCGTTCCACACCCCCTCCCCGGCACCGGCATGGGGTTAGTGTCCGAAAAAAGCGAGGCTCACTTTGCCTTTCCGCCGATGTGAAATATGAACTGCGGAAAAATCAGGATATTGCCCGCATAAGGGAGGGGTTACCTTCACTGAGGCTCTGCATACTCTGGGCTTCCATCTGGGCCCATGCGTTGCGCTATCCCGGTTTGGTTGGCGAGAGGGGAAGCCCTGGCTCGCACGCGGTCTTCGGGTGTGTGATACTAAAGTTCCTTGCCATATCATGTCAAGGTAAAGTTAACATTTTAGCCATAGCCCCTAGACCGGAAAGCCACTACCTAGCCAGGGCGTCCTTGAATTTCCCGGCTTGACCATGCAGGCGACCTCCCCGCAACGAAACTCCACCGAACGGGAAAAAAAAAAAAAAAAAAAAAAAAAAAAAAACTAATTGATGTGTCAAAAGTGCCCCTAGAGGTCCCGATATGTAGGGTCTACCCCCTCGGACCAGGGTCGAGGGTGTACGGGTCGAGGGTGTACTTGTACGGGTCGAGGGTGTACTTGTACGGGTCGAGGGTGTGCGACGGGCACAGTATAACAGCAATATAACACCCCGGAGGCCTCCGCCAATCGAGACCGGTAGTAAACTTGCATAAATTTGTGATGTTTACTGGTAGTTGTGGCTGTGCTGGTCTAGTGGCCGTATGAAAATCGCTCATATTAATAGATGGATGTGATTCGGAAGTGTGCTTCGCTTCTCCCCGGGCACGCTAGCTTGGCCCATGTGCGCTCGCCGAACCCCCAAATCTAGCCAAGTCGAGCCGAGGCAGGCATACAAGTGGTATTATCACTCTTTGTAATGCAGAGTACCCAAAACAGGAATCCAATCCCAGGGTCCTGGCTCCCCACCTCGTGCCCGAAGGAAGGGGTGCTGCCAATAAGAGTCCGGGTCTATTACTCGTAATAATTCATTTTAGCTTAAGGTGTTTTGAAGATCCAATGGCCAAACCAAGGCCAGTATTCCAATATACTCGCGACTGGCTTGCCCCGCCAAAAAAATGCTGAAAACCCCGATCCCACCCATTTGTCGTTCACACGCATGCACACACACATTTTCCCCTTCTACTTGCTTTCAACTTAGATTGTTTCCTAAAAGCCCGTTTCATAGCCACTATTCTTTCTGGTGCCTTCGGCATCAACTCATCATCTGCCCAAGATGCGGACCCCGCGCCTCAATTTCAATTTCATCAGGATTCACTGTAAGCCGTGTGCCGTGCCTGCATTGGAAGGCTCCTCCTACGATGAGTACAGAGCTGATACTGACGGTTTGGTTTATCTGCATGGCCGCAGATGTCTGGATCATCTTTTGCAGCCTCTTGGCTTTTCCTATCCTGTACCCATACGGCAACATTAAGGCGATTGACACACTCTTCTTCGGGTGCAGCGGCTCGACGGAGTCCGGTCTGAACACCATCGACGTAAAGGATCTTAAGACATATCAGCAGGTGTATATCTACATCGCCCCTATCATCACCAACATCATGTTCATCAACGCCGTGGTGGTTGTCGTGCGACTACACTGGTTCCGCCAGCGCTTGAAGGAAACCGGTAAGTCGTTTCTCCGCCGAGGCAGGCGAGATTCGGGGTATTCTGGCTAACCTTGTACTTGCTAGTGGAGAAAAAGTCAACTCGTCGGGTCGACGAAGACAACACTCTCTTTGGTGATCCACTCAAAACGGACACTCTCACTCTGCGCGATGCGAACGGGCGTGTCGAGACCTCGGTCTCATCGACATCACCACATCCGGACTCCTTGTTATCCACCCCGCCCGATCATGCAGCCTCAGGGGTACCTAGCTCTCCCGTTCCCGTACCACAGAAAACCACCACCATCACCTTCAGTGACGCTGCAGCCAGAACTGAGAAACCTCAATCTGATGCCACGGCTCTCCGTATTCCCTCTCCAAGGGATGCCGCCAACGGTATGCCTTAATACCTGAACCTCTGTGGAACACCTGACCATGGTCCTGGCTAACCTCTTCTTTCAGGGAAACAAATTGCGGAGGTGAATCCTGAGAAGCTAGACGCCGGACAGGATAGCGATGAAGGTGAGCTTGCCATCTCTCGCAGCAACTCCCGCTCTGGAAGAATGTCTCAACAATTCATGACCGTGCATCTGCTAATTCTCTACGATGTTGCTTCTTTAGACCCTGATGTTATAAAGCCAGTCTCTCGCACCCTAAGCGGCCAGTCACGCCGCCGCCGCTCCCTCCATGCTGATGGACCCGTCCTGCAGGCTGCCAAGTCTATCGAGAGGGCTGCCTCCTCCGTCTTCGTCCTAGGTGACGCTCGTCCCCGCACGCGAAGTCGGAGCAGGGCTTCCTCGCAAATCGCCAACATGCCTAGCCTCTCGCGCTCCGTCACGCTCGGCCGCAACTCCGCCTTCCACAACATGACTGAGGCGGATCGTGAGCTCCTAGGTGGCATTGAGTACCGTGCGCTCAAGCTCCTGCTCAGATTTGTCTTCGGTTACTTCTTCGGCCTTCATCTCCTAGGTGTCATATGCCTGCTTCCTTGGATTCACAACGCCCCGTCCAAGTATGCAGACGCACTTAAGGAGTCTGCCATCGGCAAGACCTGGTGGTGCGTAGTAACATATCACCTTCCCTACTATGCTATGGCCCCTTCACTTTTTTATCCTTAGTATCTGTTGGGCTCACGACGTCGTAGGGCTTTCTATTCGGCACAAACCATGACGGACAACCTAGGGTTTACCCTGACCCCAGATTCCATGGTTTCCTTTAATGATGCTACCTGGCCTATGCTAGTTATGACATTCCTGGCCTTCGCCGGAAACACATGCTATCCCATCTGCCTACGGTTTTGTATCTGGATTTCCTTGAAGCTATCCCGGAAAGGGTCCCAAGCCAGAGAATCCCTTCAATTCCTCCTCGACCACCCCCGTCGGTGCTACACCCTCCTCTTCCCCAGCCGCCCGACCTGGATATTATTCGGCATCATCTTCATCCTGAACCTCATCGATGTCCTGCTCATCGTCCTCCTCGACCTCGACAACGCTGCCGTGAACAACCTTCCTGTGGGCCCACGTATACTCGCCGCCCTCTTCCAGGCCGCATCGTCCCGCCATACCGGCACTTCTAGCTTCAACCTCGCGAACGTGAGCCCGGCTGTGCAGTTCAGCTTGCTGACCATGATGTACATCTCCATCTTCCCCATCGCCATCAGCATGCGCACTTCAAACACGTTTGAGGAACAGACGATAGGCATCTGGGAGTCCGAGGGCAGCCTTGACGAGTCTAACAGCAAATCCTACATCATGGTGCATATCCGGAACCAGCTCAGCTTTGACCTCTGGTACATATTCCTCGGCACCTTTCTCATCTGTGCCGTGGAGGCGAAACGCATAATGAGTCTGGAGGAGCCGGTATGTTGTACTCTCCCCTCCTTATTTCTTCTCCCGCGTACGGCTTCTCAACGGGCCTTCCTCTAGTCATTTTCTGTCTTCGCAGTCCTGTTCGAGGTCGTCTCTGCATAGTAAGTCTCTCCGCTATTCGCGTAGATGGAAATCGCTCACCCTGCCACCTGCAGCGGCAATGTCGGGCTATCCCTCGGCGGCCCGTCTGGGTCCGTATCGATGTCGGGCCACTATATGCCATTCTCCAAGGTCGTCATCTGTGCCATGATGATCCGCGGCCGCCACCGCGGACTGCCATACGCCCTCGACCGCGCTATTACCTTGCCTACCGACATCGTGGGTGAGGCCAAGACTTCGGACCGTTACACTGACGCCCCTGCTACTGAGGCTACTTTGCCCCAAAACAAGCAGCATGACGCATAACAATGCCGGCTAGCGCTGGCGACGGATAGCAAGTAACCCACCCCTATCAAACTGACACGATCGCTGATGTCATTCTAGGAGAAAACCGGGCGCCATGCGCCGTAGAGCCCTGCGCCATTTCTCCTCGGAGATTTCTCAGGGTAGCAACCTTACCACCGTCCGCCAGTAGATTCCGCGAGGAAACCAGATAGTCCTTCACAATGTCAGACTTAAATAATAAATGCAGAAGGTTGAGCGGTGTGTTGCTTACCAGAGATTTACAATGTGGGATATCGTGTCGAGGAGCACAAGCAGACATTGGGATATCAATTCCCATACATTCAAGGCCAGCCTATGTGTTTCAACAAGGAGGATTCTATCTCCGCAAGTGAGAACTCAATCTCATCTTCAGCCTGCCAGCTTGATTTTCTTGTCCGCACCATTAGAATGCTCCTGCACCACAAGTTGAAGTCACCATTCCTTTGTCCCCGGACAGCACATTGTAATAGCAGCCTATTCGCCAAAGTCATTCTCCATGTCTCATCGATAATTGCAGCCATAGATTTCAGGGCAGACATTTGATGAGGTCGGGTGAGTGGGTGAGCAGTGCTCTGTGTCATCCAACTGTAGGGTGAGGTTGACCGGTCTGAGCTAGGTATGGCCTCTTTTGTAGTTTGATCAGACAATGTGAATGATTGACAGGCAAAGACCACTGGGGCATCTCATATAAGATATAGGACCTGCGATTTCTCCCAATAATTCCTTTTTGCTAACGTAGAGCATTAGTCTTAATCTTCCTATACTGGATTTCGGGGCTTGTAGAAAGATGAGAGGATGCCTAGAGGGAGATTTTTTCTTCTTTGGATGCCATATACAGTAATTCATCTAAGTACCTGCTTGTTTCACTTGTTTTGATGCCAAGTATTATATCATAAATCCTGGCTCCACCAGTTGATGGTTAAGACACCATTGTATAACACCTATTTTGGACTATAATACAACAAGGTGCCTGAAGCAACTGCAACATCAACAGGACAAAGGAATGGATCAACTAAATCAGGAGAAATATGAATCAAACGCAGGCCCCTCTAGCAGAGCAAACCACCTTTTGCTTGGTCGGTTTACCCTTTGAATCGGCCTCAAAAAGGTCTGGTCATACTATTTAGGTGGCTGTACTGCACCTTGCCCTCATTCTCGTACCTTCCATATTAACCTGGAGCTATAGTGAGCTGAGTTCATACCTGCTGGGCCAGTTAAGTCAACAGGATATTCCTACAACAATCTAAACGATTTTGAACTTCCAGCTAAAGATTATACTACTACCTAGCTCTTTGCCAACTTTGTCAAGGTTAAACCGCCAGGTTACATTGCCAGCTGATCAAGCTCTCATCGTGGGCCCCTTAGATAGATAAAGCTTTAGAAGTTGTGAACTCTATTCCGGAGAAGGCTCCGTCAACTCAATCAACTATTATAAGGAAGGCGCGGACAAACAAAACCTCCTTCCAACAACACAACGCGAACAAACTATCCTTTCTTCACCAAGCATCACAGCGAGTCGCTGGCTAGCCTCGTATACTCAGAACGCTAGGGATTCTTGCAATTCATATAACAATCAAGATGCCGCAACAAGAACGGGACCATTGGTGTCATAGCGGCTTCATGCGTATCGTCGATCCGCCTGCCGGCGGTAGAACGTTCCAGGGAACCCGAGTTTGGCCGCCGGAGGCAGCGACCCTCATATTCGGCGGCCAGATTAAGACTACGCCACCACACTGGGGCCACGCCCTCCTCAGACCACCGAGGTACTGGGATAGCCGAAGGACGTTCTGCGAGCCCTGCGTTATTCCCGAGTGGGAAAAGTATCCCCTCGTCCAGAAGCTGATAGGCAGCGATATCTTGCCGGACGGGGATTTCCAGGCCTTTGCCCAATCCCTCTACGACCTCGACTACTACGCGGACAACCACATGCCTCTTTGTCACAGAGAGGTTATAGCCGGGCTTATCCTAATGACACTAGCAAACCCCCGATGTGAGAGTGTCAAAGAGTCAAGTCGAGGTAGAGAGTTCTGGCACAGACACTAAGTGGGACGACGTCATCAACGATATGAAGCTGCCTGGGTACGGTTCGTCGTTCAGCTTCTGCGCTTCGCCCCTCCACCCGATTCCGAGTACAGGGAGGGTCATTGGACTGTGGCCATTTGGGATAAGCTGAGCAGGGAGCTGTACCATTTTGATGCCTCCGGCGGCCGGGATAATCGGTATGATCTGTTCGACCGAGTAGAGGATGCCTGGAAGCGGCTATTGGCAGACCTTGACGACGACGAAGGGTTCGCCATCATCCAGGCGCCCCAAGACCAGCAGGGAGATTTCGAGTGCGGGTACCTGACGATACACAACACTTACAATTTCTTCAGGAGGCCTGACGAGGGATCGTATTGCGGCACCCCATGGCGAGTATCTATCGAATGACAAGGTTAGGTCCTGGGGGAGCGAGGACTACTGGGCGTGGGAGGAGTCTTATCCAGAGAGCCGCGTGGCGGAGATGCGAAACGAATACATGCAGGGGATCCGGGCGGATATCTACTCTTTTTTCGGATACCCCGTCGATTTCCCTCTCAACCCTCACCACCCGCTGTGTCTACGGATGAGCGTCGAGGCTATAAAGGAAGGACGAGCGTCCGGAAGATGGGTGACGTGGTACGACAATCCGCGGACACCTTCCAAGCCGCAGCAGAAGGTGCTCAAGTGTACTCAAGTGGGAAGCAGGTGTCAAGGCCAAACGGGCGGTCGAGGTAGGCTACAATATGAGGCATCACCGGGCTGATGGCTCTCCTGATTGGGGTGTGGAGAAACTTCAGCGATATTGGTATCCAATAGGAGACGTCTCGGCCAGGAAGTTTGCGTACGAGGCCCAGGAACCGGAGTATTGGCACACCCCCTACAAGGAGGAGGACGAAGGATGTCGAGCGCAGCCCGAGGCCCGGTACCCGTGCATATTCAAGTCAACACTCGGGTGGGCCCGGCCCAAGGAGGAGGACCGCATCATCACCGAGGTCCGTGCAACTGTCTCGCCAGCCAAGGATATCGACCTAGTCCACGATTTTGCGGAGTGCAAGCTTTGAGTCCGGCCACATATTCCGTCACAAAGCTAGAAATGAGAAGCAGACTGTCGCCGGGCCCTCCTATGACTAGGGTGGCGCTGACGACCAATCACCCCCCATACACGGTGGAGGAAACGGAGAGTGGCAAGGTGGGTCGTCGGCTTGTTTTGGTCGCGTGTTGGTGTACGAAGTACGCATGTGGCTGCGTGCAATAAGCATAAATTTATGATACAATTTGGGTATCACTTCGTGAATTGAGATTCTGCTTCGACGCAGTAACGTCAATGAAATCTCCGTTCAATTAGATCTCTGGAGCGAATACGAGGTTTTGACGTTCTCCAGAACATATGGCCTCTGAAGCCGGTACTAATAGACCCTTCTTAGCAAGATATGGCAGGTTATGCGCAACTTAACGAGTGTCCATATTTGAGAGTTGCTATAGATTGCAAGGTCGCCATCCACGAATGATTGTAAGGTGTTGTGTCACACTCGGTCAAGGCCATCCTTCCATCCTCCATACCAACATACGGTGCCCTAATTTCCTCTCCTACGTACGGAAATCCGGAATCAACCCACTAGTTAAGCCTCGTTCTGCTTCTTGCGGATGTCAAAGACCCTGAGAGCCTCCTCGGCAGCCTTGACACCGCTCAGAGCCATGGCACCGAAAGTAGGTCCTGTTCCCAAACCGCGATTAGTATCCCGCTGATTCGAGCCATGGGATGTCAACTTACCCATGCGGTTGGACCCGTCCATCTCCGAGAGTTCCATGCCTCCGACAATAAGACCGGGGACGATCTCGCGGGTGCCCTTGACGATGGCGTCCTCGGCACTCTGCATGTCGAGGCCGCGCATGCCGCCAAGTTTCTCCACGCGCTGCATGCTGACGAGACGCTTGACGGAGAAGGCGCCCATGGGACCTATGGAAAGTTAGAAAATGCTAATATGCATACGATTAGGGTGCCATGGACAATAACTCACCATCGTGGCCAGTGGTCGAGATGATAACCGGTGCGTTGATCGTGTTCGGGTCCATGCAGGACTGATCGTCATGGTGCATAGAGACCAGAGTCCAGTTGGTCACAACGCCCGCGATCCTCACGCCATCCCCGTCAGGACGCGTAATCAAGTCCTCCACAGCGGTGGCATTGAACAACTTCACGTTCTTCATAGCCAGAACCTTGGACAGCACGGTGGAAGTAAACAGGGCCGCGTGCTTCACGACGACGAAGTCGCCCTCGTCCTCGTACTCAACACCCAGCTCCCTCAGGAACGCATCGGCCGGCTTCCGCATCACCATGGCGGAGAACAGCTGGCCACCCAGCCACGCGCCACCACCGGGTGCGACGCCGGCCTCGACAATGGTGATCTGGAGGTCGGGGCGGAGGCGGCCAATGGTGTAGGCGGCGCTGAGGCCGCAAGAGCCGGCGCCGACGATGACGATGTCGGTCTCGGCGTGGGCGTCGAGGTCGGCGAAGTAGCGGCGCGTCATGGCGCGGGAGACCTGGCTCTCACGGATGGGAGAGAAGGTGAAGGTGTCCCAGGTGCCCATCATGTCGGCAATGGGGCGGCTGACGCCCTTGGGCTGCTGCTGAACCTTCACGCCAGAGTGGGCTGTGGAGAAGGTGGTCTCATGGAGAGTCTCGGTGGCAGCGGGGGGAGCCATTTTGTTGTTGCTTTGGAGTTATCCTGTGTGTGTTAGGGGTAATTACTTAGGGGGGAAGGAGAAGGGGGACGCATGATCCTTTCGCTGGTATTATCCAGATCAAGTTCAGGACCGTATAATCTCAGCCATGCCCCTACGTCGCCCCCAGATCTCATGGGAGAGAAAAGGAGGAGACATAGGGACAGGCACCGGCTCACGCATGATTAATCACACAGTTACCTGAAGGCATTTTGATCGCATTGGATAGATGACCATTGAAGGACGCCATGGCGAGCGTGTCGGAGGCGGTATGTACCGGTTGAGGTTTCGGAATCTAGGAAAAATGGTTAGTTGTTCAACGGTACCTTGGATTCGCAACAAAAAGAGCCATTTTAGACGACGGGAATATAATCGAGATGTAGATACAAAGTCTTCTTCAGGCAATCCTGTGGATTATTCGAGTTCTTAGTGTAAGTGCGAGCGGCGTAGTCCGATCGATTGTGTGTTGGGAGGGAAGAGAAGCGATGAAACCTGGAACTGATAGGTGCACTCTCTTATATATCCCGCGTTTTCAATTTGCTCGCCCCCGCACCTCCATATCTATCGGACCAAACATATGACAGCAGTTTACGAAGACCAAAACCTCATGATCTGAGATCAACGGTACCCCGCTCCCCCCCGCCGCTGGCCGTTAATGGCCGCCACGGGCCGAACGTCTGATGGTTCGTGCTGGCCAATGACGATGACGGAAGTCTCCGAGTTCGGCAGTCTAGTCTTCCACAAGCCGTAAAGCGGAGATATGAGTATGCAGCCCAGGCCGGATGGTTACGGGATGTAGCACTGAAGTGAGGTAATTATGGAAGAAGAAAAAAAGGTACTAAAATTTTTACATTGTTGATCTGAGTCATATCACCAGAGGAGAAGCAGGTACGCGTTGGTAAAAAAAAGAGAAAAGGTAAATAACAAATCGTCAAAACCTCCCAGAGCTCAGAATGTTGTTGGGGCCAGCTTAGACCTCACCAAGAGACCAAGTCGAGTGGCGAGACAAGTCTATACCATGCCGTAGTTCCTCCTACATGACCTTCTTCCACTTCCAGATCGACCTTGAATTGCAGTACCCCTTCAGCCCAGTCATGCCCCACTCGCTCCCGATGCCGCTCCACTTGTGGCCCCCAAACGGAACGTTCGGAGCGACGTCGAAGTGCGAGTTGATCCACACACTCCCAGCCGAAAGCTCCCTCGCCATCCTATCCGCTCGGTCTAGATCCTTCGACCATACAGACGCGCCCAGGCCCATCTTCAGGCTGTTGGCGCGTTCAATGACGTCATCCTCGTCAGACCACTTGAGGAGCGGGATGACGGGGCCGAATGGCTCCTCGACGACGATGCGGGAGTCCTCGGGGGGATTGTCGATGATGGAGGGGGTAATGAAGAACCCCTTCGAGTTCGTCATCGCGTGGCCCTCGAGGGCCATTTTGTAGCCCTGATGCTTGATGTCCGCGTACATATCCTTGACTTTCTCATACCTACACCTCGTTGTCAGTAAACCAGCACCATAAGGATAATGGTAGAAAGGTAGAACGAAAAGGCACGGCGGGAACTTACTGCATGCTGTTCTGGAGCGGACCCACTAGCACGCCGTCCTCAAACCCATCACCCGTCTTGACGACAGTCTTGGTGAACTCCACAATAGCATCGCGGAACTTGTCGTAGATGCTCTCGTGCACATACACGCGCTTGACCAACATGCAGATCTGGCCCGAGTTCAGGAACGCCATGGTCGCGACCTTCGGGACGGTGACGCTGAAGTCCGCGTCCTCGCAGATAATCGCCGGATCGTTGCCCCCGAGCTCGAGCGTCACGCGCTTCAGGGTTTTGGAGCAGCTCTGCATCACCAGCTTCCCGGTGTCGCTCGACCCCGTGAAGGAGATCTTGTCGATACCGGGATGCTCCGTAAGCATGGGTCCCAGGTCGTCCCCACCGCTGAGGACCTGCAGCACGCCCTCCGGGAAGATCTTCATCCCGATCTCGCCGAGCTTCAGGTCGCAGTACGGCGTGAACGGCGACGGCTTGATGATGATTGTGTTACCCGTGATGAGCGCCGGCCCGATCTTTCCCAGCCCGAGCAGCACGGGCCAGTTCCAGGGCACAATACCGCAGCAGACGCCTAGTGGGGGGAACGTCTGCGTGATGATCCGATCCTCGTTATCGTCGAGTACCTCGTCCTTGACCTCCATAGTCGCAAAAGTCCGCAGCCACTGGATGCCCATGTCGAATTCCATCTTCGCAAGACCCAGAGGTTTCCCCTGCTCCAGGACAAGTAGCCTCTCCAGCTGCTCGCGGTTCTCCTCGATGGCGTTCGCGAAGGCAAGGAGGAGGCGCGCGCGCTCGGCGAAGGGGACCTTGGACCAGGTCTTGAAGGCCGTGCGCGCGTGCGCGACGGCCACGTCTACGTCATCCTTTGTTGAGACGGGGACTTCGGGGAGCGCCTCGCCCGTGGAAGGGTTGATGGCGTGTCGGGTTGTGGTGGTCGCGGCGAACTCGTTGTTGACGATGTTGCCCGGGAAGACCTATATTCTGAGTCGTTAGCCATCCGTTCTCTCCTACTCTGTGAAGATTGGAGCTTCTCGTGCTACTCAAGTCTTGGGGAGGGAATCTGACCGTTATGTCGACTTGGGGCGCCATGGCTAGCGCTGGAAGGTATTGATCCGAAGGTAGTGATATGGAAAGGGGGTGGCTAACCTGGTTCAGTGACCACGATGGGAGGGAACACGTTGGAACTAGCGAACTCGATACAGGGGACGAGAGGCGTTGTGAGTGAGGGGAACAGCGAAAGCTGGTTTTTGGATTCCGCTTTTAAACCCCGTACTTTACCCCGCCCCAGCAATTCCATGAATTCCTGTCCTATTCCTGCCGAGATGCGACGGTGATGCATCATGGCCCCTCTCTGGACAAGGTAGGCTTAGTTTTCTCCACCTTTGATCCCCAAAGGGGACACATGGAGAACTGGACACCCCCCACATGGCGTCCCATCGGCGCAGGAAGGTACCCAATCAGGCCTCTGTGTAGCGAGCTGCAGGCTGACACTTGCAGAGTGAGACTTGTCTGTCTCCCAATCAAGCAGTGCTTACATATATGTATTCACATATTACTGGTAATACGCGCAAGAAAGATAGAGACTTAATTACGGGATCCATTCATTGGGGCCAAAGGCTTCGGTGCTGTTGGCATCGGCAAGTGACTCTACCTTCTCTTGCCGATCTTGAGAATATGCTACACCAGGGTGGAATTCATTCCTCACACCTGACACAGCTTGGTACAAATCACTTCTAGAACTACCGGGGGTGGGGTTAACTCTTCAGTCAGTCTCTATACCGTGCCCCCGTTCGAAAAGTAAGTTGTCTTCACACAAAGACCAAACCAGTCTAACGGCATTCAGCATCATAGCATCGCTCCCCCCTCATTTTCATCATCGTCATCGCTTATTCCAAACACGGCCATCCGTGACGCAGCATCATCAGCATCCGAGGTCAGCTGGAGCGTCAGTCTTGCCGACGATGTGATTGAGTCGTGGCTTCGGTACGTTGGCTTAACTCTCTTCTTCACCAGATCGAACGCATCCTTGCGGATTCTGATAATCACCCTGTCCACCATGACTTGCCTCTTCTCCTCCGCCTCTGGGCACTGCGACTTAAGCACGTCCGGAACCCGCCAGTTAACGTAAAGATTTCCGTGGCTGCTGCGATGCCGTACATCGGACTGATGCTCCTGGAAGTAGTAATGGCATAGCTTGCATGTGGGCTTGCTAGTGCCGATGTATTTCCACCCTTGGAAAAAGCGGGCGGGCTCAAGGCCTCCGTTCCAGTGTATCCAGTCGAGGAGCAGTACCTCTGAGTGAACAATTGGACGGAAGTTCTCGTTCTCATATTCGGTCTTGATGCGGTCATCAAGGCCAAAAAGCTGTAACTCCGCCGCGAAATTTCTGAAAATTTTGATATCCTTCTCCTTCCGGGTCATCCGGCCGACTATGCTCTCGGCAGTAAGGCTTTTCTGTCGTGTCGGCTTTGCCATAGGCTGGCTCGATGGTATATAAAACACCTGGAAATCTCTAAAGAGCTGAGGCCAGGTGTCCTTGGCGAGTAGGAAGAATTCAACCGAATGCCGGTAGGCTAGAAGCCTGTTAATCATGTGCCGCAGCTCGGGCCAGCAGACCATGGAGTCCTTCATGGTTCTGCCGCGTACGTTGCGGGCAAGCCGGTCGATATGCTGCCCGGCGGAAGTCTTGCTTAGTTTCGCAAGATGGCGAATCACTACCTCACAGTCGCGGAGATCTGATTATTTCATCAGCAAGTGGGAATCGTCGGACTGTTGAATGGTAATGGCCACGCACACTCTGATTCGGAGCAATCCTGAATCCGCTCGGGATCGAACAATTCTAGCAGCTCTTCCAAAGCGAGAGGAATTGAACTGCCTTTGAAACTTAGAATAATTTCGAGTTCTACTCCGTACTAGCAACGGGATCTTACTGTCGTCTACGCCAGGAGGAGGTGGCCCATCCAGACATTTCTGCGCCTCGATCCAGAGGGTTCTGAGGTAAACGCTGATCCGCCTTCTGTTGAATAAGAGCACGGCTCGAAGCAAGATCTTTTGTGTAGCGTGGTTTCGCTGGAAGGGCTGCGCCGGCGCTTCTCCGACGGTCTGGAGGAGACTCCTCATGTACGAAGCGGTGGCCTTGAGCTCTTGCTCGGTTCGTTGATTTGACCCAAACAAGTACTCGATAGTCCGGTTGCCCTCTTGCTGGAGTACCGCAATGGAGGTAATTGTGCCGCCTCCTTCTCCCTTGACGCTATCACACACGTGAGAAAGCTTATAAACGAAGGTCTCAAAGAGCGTCTGGGGATCCTGAAAATGGTCGGGCTCGCTGGGGCTGATATATGTTGCAGCATCGACCATTTCCAAGTTTAAGGCCTTCAAGAACACCAGCGGTTCGTAGAATTTATGGATAACCCTTGACTTCATGGGCAGAAGACTCTCTAGAATGCATGTCAGGGACAATCATGTGTGTAGGAATAAGCGTAAAAACACTTACGACTGTCGTCGGCAGTCTGTACATCGATGACGCCTGGACCTTGAATCGACATCTTGAAGGAGTAAACTGGGTCAATGATCCCCGACATCGAAGCGGGTTCCCTTTTTCTTAATCTTCCGTCGGTATCAAACGTTATGTACTCGAGTCTGATGGAGTCGACAAGGTTCGCTTTGGGATCCCTACCCTTTCTGAAGAGCGCGGTGGAATAACATCGAAGGCCACAGAATAGGACTCACTACCCGAACCGGCACTTTCAGAGCCAAATGTGGGAGGCCAGACCCCCCTTCAGCAAGAGTATGTAAGAGGCCAGACTCCCTCCGGCGAGTATATGTGAGGGGCCAGACCCCCTTCAGCAAGCATATGCATTCCAAACCTATTAAAATAGAGTTTCGGGGACACAAGCGAATGCAAGGTCCGCCCTTCCGACCAACCACGCAAGCCCATAAAGCTATCATATCAGGGAAAAGATGCACTTGTTAGCTCTGGTACATTTATTGGCAACGACACGTCAGAGCTGAGGTACTGGCGCAACCCTCGTAGGAGCCTGATCATCGTGCAAAGATTGACAGGAATGACGGATAGATAAATACCTTCTTGGACACCCTACCGGGCATTTTCCCTTAATATGCTCATACATCCACACTAGGTGAGAGCCAACACACTCGTCCCCCGATTATTTTCGGGCGACTTCTAAGGCTGTCATCTATTCACCCCTTTCGACGTCGGATTCCTTCGGCCATGGATCCTTCGCCAGACCGGTTGGGGGATTTTGCTGGTAACCCAGGAGAGGAGCCGGGTGAACTTGGTACGGCAACGGGCTCGTCTGTCTCGTGTCCAATTCACTAACAGAAATACAGACCTCCTTCCGATCGACCTGTGGTTGGATGAAGGTGCGCCCTTCTCTCTCTCGCCGCCACCCCAAGCATCTGGATTTGACTACGTCAATTTCAGCGATAGCCAGAATGTGGAGTATGACTTCACAGGATTGCCGCAAGACGAAATCGGGCAATACAATCGTGATGCGATGGTTTCGAACTCAACTACCCAATATACAGACTTTTCCGGGAGCAACTACAATCCATGTAACAGCGACACCCAAGAAGACGTCTTTGCTTCCTTGTCACTCTCTCATCGCGACTTCCTCCGAGAAGATGCATACGCTGCCTCATCACCACCTCATGCCAGCCCTGGTTCCATGGCTTAGTTATCGAATCCAGTACATGTTTCTGGCCTCGATTCCCAGGCCCCTGGGTTGGCTGGATTCTGTCTTGGGCTGCAGGAGAGTGATCAGGGCGGGGTTGAATCTGGTGATTCGAACGAGGTTGTACCACTCGACATGTCGTCCGAAGTGGACGAGGACGGTATGTATCCTTCTCCTATCAACGTAGAAACCCGAGCTAAGCCGTCTAGGAAATACTCGACCGGGGTATAGGTGGTGCTGCAGGAGGTGGTACGAGTTGCCACATCAATTCAAGTAAGCTTCCAGTCGTTCCCGTTTTAGTATCCTTAGATCTCTAATCTCATACCCCGAAGGAAACACAAGCAGCGCCACGAACAACGCTACCACTGCTGGAAATGCGACAGGCGCCTTCCTTCTTCCAGGGAACGAATTGAACACTGCTATCGTCATCATCGAAATTGGGCAAAGGCTAAAAAGTTGCCTGATCCCCGGCGTCGCTGTGTAAACTGTAGGGCAAGGCTGTCAAAATCTTCCTACATTACGAGGCACCTGAAGCATTCCCGCCGTTGTAATGAGTCGTTACATGGGTTGGAAAGGAAATTCCAGGTCATGGAATACTACTCCGACACCGAAAATTGAAGAGGGGGCTATCTAATATCACTTTGTTAAACCATGTTACCTGTCCCGAGAACTCAGCAACTCTGCATGATGTCTGCGTGCTAACGTACTTCCGCGAGACCATCTTGAGTACGTCCGATATGTAGGGAAGTATGAAAAGACTACCTACTTCTTGCATTTTCCTTGACTCGAAGCTCCCATGATGCCAGTCCTACCCGCCCTACCCGCCTTCACACACTTTCAACTCCCCCTGGCAAACTCCCGCCCCTATGTGCCATCGGTATCCATACCCCCCAAAAATCGTCTTCAAGCTTCCTTAGACTAGTATATTCTTGCGCGCAACATGGCATTCTGCCGCGTTCTTGATCATCTTCTGGACACTGACCTGAAAACCACATTTATTTTCTTGGGGTTAGTCATCTTGGGAGCATAAGAGATTTTCTCTCCTCTACCATCACCGTGAGCTAAACATGGGGGGACAAAGAAGGAAAGAA